>ML682094.1:1141384-1270544 GCA_007922195.1 Podocnemis expansa
GGCCTGCTCCTGGCGGCCCCCCCCCAGCCAACTCCCGGCTCCCCAGCAGCCTCCCCTCCCCCACAAACTTACCTTGTGGCTGGAGCCGCACAGCCTAGCCACAGCTCCTGGGGCCAGAGAAGCTCTACAGCGCATGCCCAGATTTTCTGGGCATGCTCCGTTAGAGCTTCTCTGGGCGGGAGTTTTCAAAACTCCCGGCCCCAGAGGAGCTCTATGGAGGGCCTCTGGCTGCCGGCAGTGTGCTGCCAGCAGCCTTCCCTGCGCTGGCGGCTGCGGCGGGCTGTGCTGCAGCGCGCCAGCACAGCTTAGAGGGAACACTGATGTAGACATAGCCTTAGAGCTTTTTAAAAGCCCAGCTTAACAAAGCCCTTGCTTAGATCGTTTAGTTGAGGTTTTGAGCAGAGGGTTGGACAAGATGACCTCTTGAGACCCTTCCAACCCATATCTTCTATGATTTTTAAATGTAATTCTATAATAAGATAGTATACCAAGTATTTACACTAAAATACTACTGAAGTCTCATGAGAAAAAGTCATATAAAAAGGCTGGGGCAGCAGGCAATAAAAATCAACAGCCCTAATCTCTCTCTCTCTTGTCCATAATGTCTCCTTTCAGCCATTCCCTAGGACTGTAAGAAGGTAGGTGTAGTAACCCTTGGGGAGGAAGGGGTTAACACTCTGGTCAGTGAGTCCCAGGACAGCCAATAGGAACAAAGCACAGGTTTTTGAATGGTAACAGCAGCCTGGCCTGGGCCTGTTTGGATGCAGCAGAGCTCCTGGAAGGATCAGGAGGAGGCCAGAGGGGCCTGAGGAAGAATCCAGCAACATCCTTACCAGAGATAAGTTAAAGTTGGTACTGACCAGGCGTGTGTAGAACAGGGAATGTTTGTTTAGATGCGGTCAGGGTATTTTCTTTGTTTTTGGCTTGTTTTTTGGATTTCTCTGTGATGAGCACATGCACCCCCTCCCACTACCCTGTAACTACCCATGTTAGTTCCCAGAGAAGCAACTCTCTGTGTTTATTATCTGTTCTTTTTTATTAAAGAGTTTACCTTTTAAGTAAGTTCTGGTTCTGTTCCTGGTAGGGCAAGAGGTTTGTGTGCACGTGCCTTGGACTGCACAGGCAGCTACTAGAGGGAACCTTGTTCCAGTTCCAGCTCATATTGCAGCTGGAGTTCAGTCACTTTCCTGAGAGAGGAATAAAGAGGATTGCAAGTACCTCACAGGGAGGAATTCCCAAGTGCGCCTTCCTGGGTCTCAAGAGGTTTTTTTGCATTTGGGTGGTGGCAGCGATACCACTCCAAGGCCAGGAATTGGAGGCCTTGGAGACTTTTAAGAGCAGGCTTTAAGGCCAGTGGCTTTTAAGGCCTGTTGCAGGCCCCCACCTTCTGCACTCAGCGTGCCAGAGTGGGGAAAAAGCCTTGACAGTAGGTCTTAATATATATTACACATAACTCTCCTACATTAACAGAACATTATTAAAGTTACAATGGCAAGCACTTAAAAGTCAGGAAATGCCAAATTTAAGATTGCTTATGTAGTCGTAGCTTGGCCCACTTGTACGGATGTGTTAAGAAGTGGTCTTTAATTGCATGATCACACAATATTTTTTTCTACAGGACTCATTTAGCCCTCAGAATGATTGGTGCTCTCTTAATGAACAGCTATTCAATATTTTGTTTTTGTCCTCACTGTTCACTGTCTTGCCATATTTATTGCACATTATTAAATCCATGCATTGAATGCAGAAATAGAAATTGCCTTATGGGTTTTTTAACGATGGTCATTAGTACAGCATCTGAAGGATTTGAAAACATTAATTTATTTTCACAACACTCCTGTGTGGTGAATGGATAGTATCCCCATTTTATGGGTAGGGAACTGAGGCATAGAGACAATGAGGTAAAAAGCTGCCACAAATTTTGGTGCCCTGTTTGAGACACTTTATAGTATATAGTATTAAGTGCAGTTCAATGCACTGCTTCTATTGACTTCAGTTGCATCTGTGGGAGTTCAGTCCTTCTGCAAGTCACACTCCAGGTTCTTGAGTTAGGTACTCAAATTTACGAGCACATAATAAGTCATTACCTGTGAAAAGTTTGATTTTAGTGACTTGACTGGCATCACATAGGATCTTTGTGTCAGAGATGGAATCCAGTTCTCCAGAGCAGCATTCAACTGCCTTACCATCAGATCTTCCTTTGTCTTCCTACAGGTCCATGCCTCATTCACAACAACCTTCCAACTTCTACAACAAATAAACCAGGGGTCTTATACACCACAATTTCCTACACTCCACAGCAGTGATTAGGCAGTCTCCACTGTCTTCCTGGATGACTTTAAGGAGCAGTGAGTGTTCTTGGAGTTCTCTGCTTCACATCCTCTTTCAGTCCCCTCATATTTCCCTATGACCCACATTCCTGTCCCTGTTTTTCATTTGTGTTCTGCAGCATTCAGTTGTAGCCTGGATCCACTGGTCCTTATCCTCTGCTAAGGGGGACAGCTTTTAACTATTGGCAGGCTTAGATCCCCATCTCTCAGTACCCACAACAGGGTCACAGTCCCAATTCATACCCAAAGCAGTTCCATCTTGAATGAGTCAGTGATCCTGTGGAGAAAACAATATACAATCATGCAATTAACACTATCATAATGCAAGCACACATCCTCAATTCTGACATCTCCGAACTTTTGGGTGCTTGATTTTGCAACCTTAAAAATATTCTTTTAGTATAGTTTTTGTGTAATATCCTACATGTTTAAAAGACACAGCTGAAAAAGCATATGCTTCATCCATGGTATCATATTGACTCCCATATGTGTCATCAACAGGGTCGGAACCTTTTGATCCACTGCACAGACCATTGCAACTTGAGTTAATGTAGCAACTGACAGAGGGAGTATCTTGTTGTCATTTCCTATGTGGTGGAGCAGCTCTAGAGAAGGATGAAACACACTGCTAGTGGGTTTCACAGATACCTGCTGACAGCAGAAGAATAAAAAGGTTTAGGATTCTTGGAAAGGGGACCCGCGCTCTGGGAAGGCAGTGTTCTTTGATTCAAACAGACTCTTCTCAGGGTGTCATTTAGGGAGGATTGGAGGCATCTGCTCACCCCCAAGTTACATACCACATATGTTTTTGAATGAGGTGATGCTAGGAGGGGCTTGCAGGAGCTATAGCTACCCCAGAATTTACTTTTTCTCCCCTGTAGCTACTCCTCCCAGAGCTGAGTGTCTATCCAGCAGCAAGTTTTCTTGATGCTAGTGTTGGCCATGCTCAAATGAGTTTCCATTGTGCTGCAGTCAGGGCTGGAACTAAGTATTTTGGTGCCCAGGGCAAGCAGCATGAAACGTGCCCTCAAATCAACTTGTAATTCATGGTGCAAAAATAATATAAGAAATAACTATGACAAAATATAACCTTATCAATTATATGTTTAGTTCACTTTATACAAATGTACAATATTAAATGTAATATATTAAATGAACAAAAGATGTCATTTGATGGACCATTTAAAAATATGGCTCCAGCATCAATCAGAAAGCATCCCACTGACCACTCCTTGCTTGTGAGTTCAATTGGTAATCCTGTTTGTCCAACTCTAAACCTCCTCACTCAGGCTCTTCTCGCAGTGTCAAGAACTGCACACATGGAGTTCAAAAGGATTAAAAGGTGGGAAAGGG
Organism: Podocnemis expansa; assembly: GCA_007922195.1. Lineage (NCBI taxonomy): Eukaryota > Metazoa > Chordata > Testudines > Podocnemididae > Podocnemis > Podocnemis expansa. Next base: position 1,145,068 of record ML682094.1, read on the forward strand.
TCAGTATGGATGATGAAGAAGAGAAGCTCTGTTAATCAAATAGGAAGAGAGAATTGCTGGAGGTTTAAAAGTCATCTTCTGGCTTAGAGGCTCAAGTAATGAAATATACTGTTCCTAGGAGAACACTGGGCAGGCTTGTTTAGGGAGAAGGAAGTATGCACACACAGTTGGACTGTACATGCAAGCAGAGCACATGTTCCACAATCTACAACACACCCAGCTTTAATTCCTCCCTCACGAGAGTGACTGAACCTCAGCTGTGATATCAGCTGAAAATGGGACAGAATTCTCTTTAGTAGTTGGTTGTGCAATCTGAGGCAAACGCACACAAAACCTCTTGCCTTTTTAGGGCTCAGAACAAGAGCTTATATTAAAAAGGTAAATTCTTTAATTAAGAAGAACAGCTAAGGAACACAGAAAGTTGCTTCTCTGGGGTTTAACTTGGGTAGGTCCAGTGTAGTGAGCTCAGCACAGAGGAATCCAAAAAAGAACCAAAGAAATACCCTGTTCTCATCTAGCTAAACTTTCCTTATTCTACTAACACATGGTCAGTTACCGACTTGAGCCTATCTGAGGGCATGGCTGTTGCTGGATCCTTCAGGCCTGTCTCTCTGGCTTCCTCCTGATCCTTCAGGAGCTCTACTGACACCAAAGAGGACACAGGCAGGACTGCTGCTCCAATTAAAAAACTTATACTTTGTTTCTATTGGATCTTCTGGGACTCACTGACCAAGGTGTTAACACCTCCTTCCCCTTACTAAATTAAATTAATATTTAAGTAGGGAAAATAGTTACTGATTTTTTTCTTATCTAGTCCAGATGGATTGATTTCTTGTCCTAGGAGTGCACTTTATGATAATAGGACTAGATTCCCGATGGAGGCTTAGACATTGCAATGCCTATGTCCTAGAGTCCTTGCCCTCTCATGGAATTCACAGCCCTGATTAAAGTACCTAAAAACAGGATTCAGAGCAAGCCAGCAAGCTGACTGGGGAGCCACCTAAACTAGCCAGGAGTGAAATGCAGAGGCAGGGTTTAAGAATGAGTTCATAAAGGTATGTGGGCACCTAGCTGACACTCTGAAGGGAGGTTCCTCCTGAACAGGGTTCTCACTGTGACTCTTCTCCTGGAGTTAGGCACATAACATGGTTCAGGTCTTTCTCATATAAAACCAGAGAGTAAGAGAAATCCCACTCCCCATCCCATTACAGTGAATAGCACTAGCTTAGTGCACCAATGTGGGAGACTAGTTTTCAAATCTCTGCTCTTCTTGACATGACCCTGGTCTTCTAGGTGAGTGACCTAACCCCAGGCCATTGGCTATTCAGTGGTGGGATCCTTCAGTCGCTGCTGTTAAAGCTGTTCCATGTGGTGTAAATAATTACATTTTTGTTGGTTCAGAAAGAACAAGAAAAAATGTCTGCAAGTGACTCCATAGCCTAGTGGGTACAGCCATTGTCTGGGATGTAGGAGCCTCTCCTGCTCCTGTGAATAATTATTTATACAAAATGGAACAGCTTCAAAAGGAGGGAAACCAGCCTCCTATAGCATATCTAATAGCATGGTGGTTAGGCAATCTTGTGGAAGGTAAGTTAGATTCACTTCTTTATTCCCAAAAAGGCAGAATCAGGATTCAAACCTAAGTCTCCCATTTCTTTGATGAATATTTAAGCCACTGGGCTATTAGCAGGAAATGCATAGAACTAACCCACTTGCCCCCAGCTGGTTTTTGTAGCAGTTAAGCTTACTTAAGAGGTTTGTGAAGGGTTGCCTTGTGTCTCGTTTTTGACCAGAAAGTCTCTACAGAAAGGTATTGACTGGGCACCAAAAGTCTGATTACTGGGGGCAGAGGAGGGGAAGGCATTGCTAATCAACCCAAAATAACATCTGCTTTAGGGGGCCATCACCTACTTGCATCTCATGAGCAGGAAGGTTCTTCATCAGAGACTGAAGCTCCTATCTCAGCCCTGAAGCAGACGAAGCGCAACTGATGTGGGGAGGGAGGTAGGACTGGAGACACTCATATAATTGGGGGTGAGGGAGGAGAGGAATGATGAAAGAGATAGAACAGGGTAGGAGACTCAAGAGAAGAAGTCAAGCAAGGGCAGGGACATAGGGGAAGAGGTGAAAGAAGGGCTGAGTGGGTGGGGGTGGTTCTGGTATTCCTCCTCCAGTGTTCAGTTTTCAGAAATTAGAAAGCTGGCAACCTGTTAATGCCAGTGACACCTAAGCATTGCACTTAGGACTGGGAGAGGCAGTTAGGTGCCAGTTTCCATTCAAAGTCTAGCCCTTATTGTCTAACTTAAGAGTGTGAAAGTTCTAGAAAGTTCTCTTGGTGCAAGAAATAATTTCCATGTATAATTTAAAGATGAATTTCGAGTCTCCAGTTTTGCAGCTGCTCAGCATACAAAACACAAAAGTCAATGGGAGTGCTACACTGGGAACTTCTACAAGAACAGTGACCCTGCAGTTGCCTGAGTAAGGAGTATAATATTGGCAAACGGTATTTGTAAAGCGCTTGTGGATCTTGTGGGGGTAAGAAGCATTACAGTATTTAAATGTACTCTGTCATTTTATTAGATAAAGCATCACCATCATTACCAATTTTATTGGAAATATGCAACTTAGTCTGCTATGTATTTCCCTTCCAATTTTTTCTTTAAATGAAATAATGTAGTCTTAAAATGTGTGATGAGAAAATAGTGTGGAAAATTAGATCTGACTGAATAATTTGGTTCCTGATGGATTCATCACAGAGTTATTCCAGTTTTACACTGGTGAAACACTACCAACTTTGATGTTGTTACAGAAGTGGAAAGACTGAGTCAGCCAGTGGTGATTGTGGCCTTACAGTTGTGAGTTCTGGCAATTCTTTAAATCAAAGAATTTCTTTTACTATTTTTCCCTCTTCAACCCTTTCTACAGAAAAATATAGGAATGAAAGTGAGAACACCAGTGAAAAAGGAGTTTTTCTAAAAAATATATATATAAAAAAAATCCTCTCTCACCCCCTATGGGTGGTATGTGTCTTCCTCAACCTCGGGTCCTCTACCAGAGGCCTGGGAGTTTGAGGGTTCTGCGCAGTATCTTAGCTGTTCCTAGCACTGCACTCTTCTGGACAGAGAGCTCTGATGTTGCTCCTGGGATCTGTTGGAGCCACTCTCCCAGCTTAGGAGTCACAGCCCCGACTGCTCCTACCACCACTGGGACCACTTTGGCCTTCACTTTCCACATCCGCTCTAGTTCCTCTTTCAGGCCTTGGTACTTCTCCAGCTTCTCATACTCCTTCTTCCTGATGTTGCTTATATATATATATAAAGGACCAGATTTTCTATTAGTGTAAACTCATGCAGCTCCGTTTGCTTCAGTATGATTGATCAATGAAGAGATATCAGTTTACACCACCAAAGAGTTTAGCCCACAGTAGCCAAGAGTAACAAATTAAATTAATGTAAAAATACCTCTGTCCAGTTATTACTGAGAAAGTCATTTAGTATGAAATTGGAGACAATATCTATTGAGTAATGACCTAGTATTGAATGAAGATTCCCACTTCTGTTGGATTAGTAGGCCTACCCATTACCAAGTTTCACAAAATGCTAATAAAATATTTATTTGGCTATTACTTTTCTTGACCTATTAGCTGAGTTCACTAATGGATTCAGGCTTTCCATAGATAAAGTTATACATTGATCTGAAGCTTAGCTAACCTATTCTCCACTGTGGAGTATACTTACAATTGTCTCTAAAATACATTCCTACATTTGAAAACTAGGAGGAAGTCTATAAAGGTGTGAAAATGAAAGAAGAAAAAAAATCACAAATCTTACCTCAAATATTCCCATTTAGTGAGCATGTGAAAGGCGAATTAACTGTCCAGCCTAATGGCCTTTTGCTTAGGACATCTTATTAAAACCCTGTAACTATGCTGTATATTTCATGACTGATCAAAGCTGTATTCATTGAAAAAAAAAATTCTGGTTCCTGCTACAGGGCAAAATTCACTAGTGGATCCCAGTTCTGATTTCCTTCTCTTTCTCTCTCTCCCCCCTCCCCTCAAAATATATATGTGTGAGACATGCAAAAGGATCATTGAAGTTAACAATAATATTAGGAAAGACTGATGTAATATTAAAGGGACACTGCCAACTCCCTGTTTACAGACTGATATCTAAGGCAGAACAACTAGATATTTAGTTCCAGCTGCAAAAATGCTGCTTCTTCAAACACGACAATCTGCAGGAAAAAGCATTCAAAAGCTTGGCTACAATTTGAATTTTATCAAGCCTCAGGAGAAAAGTAAGGCAAATGTTTGGAGGGTGAAAATTAAGGATCTGCTCCAAAGAGAAATGGCTTGATTCCGTGAGGTACTTAAATAGGTGGGACCTGAGTGTTCCCAGCATCTTGCAGACCTGAGTTTTAAAGGGTAGGATAATACATGCGACATTTTTCTTGCCAGACAAGTGGAAAGTAGGCTTCCTGGAAGATCTTTAAAGATCTTGCTGTTTTTCCTTTTGGGTAAGCCTGGAACTGATGTTATAGGTGTGAAATGCACATATCTGATACCAGCATTACATGAAAATGTTCAAATTTTGGAGTTTTCTCATGAAAAAGGGACAAAATTGTTTAACAAAAAAGCATCATTTAAAATGTTTCTAAACATAGATCAGCTATACTAGGTTAGACCAGTGGTCCACCTTGCCCTGTATCCTGTCTTCAAACAGTGGCCAATGTCCGATGCTTCAAAGGGAATGAAATGAATAGGGCAATTATAAGACAAAGTGCACCGGCAATTATAAAATGATCCATCCAGGAATCAGAGGCTTATGGACACCCAGCACATGAGGCTGCATCCCTAATCTTGTTGGCTAATTGTCCTTGATGGACCTATTCTACATAAACTGTTCTAATTATTTTTTGAACCCTGTTGTAGTTTTGGCCTTCACCACATTCCCAGCAATGAGTTCTACAGATTGAATGTATTTTGTGTGAAGAAGTACTTCCTTTTGTTTGCTTTAAACCTGTTGCCTATGAATTTAAAACAAACAAGAGGAAGTATTTCTGTTTTTCCACATCTCTACTATCAACAAACAAAACAAAACAAAACAACCAAACAAAAGGACGTACTTGGGTTTTTCAGCTATCTCTATTATCACATACTGGTGCGTCCATTTAGCACCTGATGGAATAATATATCCCCATAAATGACTACAAGCTTAGGAATGTGATGCATTCTGGAAATTGGTTGCATATATAGCTATAGATGAATGATACCAAATAGAATAGTTTGTCTACTCCATGAAATATCAATACATATACTGAACGTGAACTTAAAACTGATTGTCTGTCATTTACTCTCAGTGTCACTACAAATGTACATTTGTTTTGTAATGCTTTCTACCTACATGGCAACTGAATTGTATTTGTGAACAATTTAGATACACTGTAGAGATGAAAGGAGTTAAATGGGGCACAGAGAGAGGCAGCAGAATGTGAGACACATTATTACCTTTCCCTAGTAGTACAGCATGCGTAATACATGAGAAAGATGACATCACTCACAAAAGAGACTGGATTCACAAACATACCATAAATAAATCATTCAACAAAGTGAAGAACCAGCAACAGGGGCCATTTGAGTCACACACTTGAAGATGTATTATTTGAGCAATATTCTAGATCAGCTCCTTCAGAGTCCTTCCAGTCTTCTCCAACAAATAGAATAACTATTGTCATCTAAAAATTATGATATATGTTTATCATGTTTTGTTTAAATTTACGGCTGGCTTTATGAAGAGGAAAAACCCTTTCATATTGTTGTTAATGGAAGTGTTAATGTCATCTTTATAAGGCCATTAGTGAGCACAGGGCTTTACAGATACACAAACAGATGAAGACCCTACTCTTGAGGATTTTATAGTCTAGGAGTAAAATTTTCAAAAGCACCTTAGTGACTTCATATGCTAAACTTCATGGACTTACAACAAGATTTACGCTTCAAAGCTTTAAAATCATTTTTGAAAAATGGGGAATTCAGTCCATATGGATATGTCTACACCCCAACCACACAGTGTAAATGAAGCTTATGTAGACATACCTCTCGATAACAAGGGTGCCGAAGCAGTGAAATCACAAAAACTTGTGTTTCAGCACAGGCTTTATAAGGACATCCAGAATCCTACGTTTAATTGGTTGAATCTTGCCGCAGCTTCAGTGCACTAACTAGCTCGGGCTCATCTACACCGAGAAACACCTTTTGATTTTTTTTCTAAAATAAATGTTACCTTAGATCATGGAATCATTGACTCATACAAAATGGGCAATGACTGCCTAGGAAGAAGTACTGCAGATCTGAGTGTCATAGTGGACCACAAGTTAAATAGGAATCAACAGTATAACTGTTGCAAAAGAAGCAAACATTATTCTGGAATGTATTAACAGACATATTGTAAGTAAGATATGAGAAGCAATTCTTCTGCTTTATCCGGTGCTGATTAGGCCTCAGCTGGAGTTTTGTGTTCAGTTCTGGACATCTCATTTCAGGAAAGATGTGAACAAATTGGAGAAAGTCCAGAGAAGAGCAGCAAAAATGATTAAAGGTCTGGAATACTTGATTTACAAGGGATGATTGAAAGAGCTGGATTTGTTTAGTCTGCAAAAGAGGCGAATGAGAGGGGAAGTGATAACAGTTTTCAAGTAGATAAAAGGTTGTTACAAGGAGTAGGGAAAATATTATTCTTCCTAACCACTGATGATAGGACAAGAAGCAATGGGCTTAAATTACAGCAAGGGAGGCTTAGGTTAAAAATTCCTAGCTGTCATGATGATTAACAATTGGCGTAAGTTGCCTAGGGAGGTTGTGGAATCTATATCACTGGGGATTTTTAAGAGCAATTAGACAAACCCCTGTCAGGGATGGTTTAAGAAGGTTCTTGGTCCTTCCATGAATGCAAGTGTGTGGACTGATGACCCCTCATGGTCCCCTCCAGTTCTATAATTCTATAAGGAAAAAAGAAACACTGTTGATAGGAGTCTTGTTTTTAAAGAATACAGAATATTTATTTCCTTCCCACCCCCAATACTTTTCTTAATGATTTTGTATCTGATGATCAGTAACAGTCACAAATGCACAATTATTATTACAGACATTTTTAAACTCTTCCCTAGCTACTTGTCAAAGAATTTGCTGCTTTTGATTATTTTCTTATTAAAAAAAAATCCCAAAAGAAAGCTGACTACAGTACTTTGCATCAATATTCAAAAGCAGAAAATCATTCCACATTTCAAAGGCAAATAGCAGTATAGGATACTAGTTACAGAGTAACTGACTGCAGATTCTGGAACTCGTTTTTTGAGGTATTAGTTGTGATAATCTGGTCACTGTAATTTGATGACAGCAAAATTCAAGGCAGGGGCCTTTTTTTCTGGGTTTTAAAGCTAAATTCAGATTATCACCATAATTTCTAAAAAGTACATACAATTTGCTTACAATTTTAGTTCTAAAGGTGTTTCTGATTTCTGATACATGTGCAGGACTACTAAAGACAAGCAGAAAAGCTATATGACAATGATTCAGAGTCCGTGGCCTAGAAAGTTTGAACTCTATAGTAATTACCAGTGATGCAGTGGGGAAAAAAAGTGCCAGATATACTGACTATCCAACAAGCATAAATGTCCCATAAAGAACAGAGCACCCATTTGAGTTCCAATGGTCTCACTGGTGAGTCCATAAAAGGACTCATAAACTGTAATTGAAAGTTTGTCCCATTTTGCAAAATGCACTTTCTCTTCAAAGGCTGTAGACTGGTTGCATGTGTACCAAACAGACCAGACATTTTCAAAATTTGGGCTACTGCTAATAGTATTTAGTACTTATACTGTGATTTCACTTTCAAAGTTTTACCAGTGTTAAGGGATATGCTGTCTCTTAATGTCATGGCTCTACTTTGAGAGGGGTGCAGAAGGTCCATGCCACAGCAAAAACTCCAGGAAAAATTTTGTCTTCCCAGCCATAATGCTTTATTTGAAGCTAAGCATGGCAGCTGAATTCCCCCTTAAGTGGGTGCATGGTGCACTCTCCACTGGGCACAGCCAAGTCATCTATTTGTGGCAAAAGACATTTGGCTTGATATATCCTGACTCAGCGCTTCTGGGGGAGTTTAGCCACCACAACCAGAGATTTCAGGGAGCAGTGGCTGCACCCAGCAACCCTGTGGCTTGCCACTGCACAAAGAAACAAGCGAAGGAGGTTTTTTTGTACTCCCTTTTCACTCACCAGTGCATTGGTGTTAAGTCTGTCCACAATCTAGTTCTGACTCTTCTATCTGTCAGTAGCATTACTTTCCTGAAAAGAAGCAAGGAGCCCTGTGGCACTTAAAGACTAACAAATTTATTTATCGCATGAGCTTTCATTGGAGAGAATCCCACTTTGTCAGATGCATTGAAGATGGGGGAACTTACAGAATGGTATGAAAATAATTTAAGTTCCCCCATCTTCAAAGCATCTGATGAACGGGGATTTTCTCCCACAAAAGTTCATACGATAAATAATTCTGTTAGGCTGTGTCCACACCAGGGTTTTATTTCAAAACAACAGCTGTTGTTTCGAAATAAAGCCTGGCATGTCTAAGGCTATGTTCACATACAGGCGGTTATTTCGATATAAGTTGTTTTGATACAAGTTGTATCGAAATAACGCCTTATTTCAAAATAAGTTAATTCGAATTAACGGTTTGTTAATTCAAATTAAGGAAAAAAGCAGGAATCGAAATAGCATGTTCAGACAACAGTTATTTCTAAACGAGTCACCGTTGTTTTGAAACAACATGTTCAGACATCATTGTTTTGAAACAATTGTTTTGAAACAACGTCGTTTCGTCCCCACATTGGGTTTAAGTTGTTTTGAAACAACGGTGTGTCGTGTGAACATGGCCTTTCTTATTTCGAAACAGCTGAACTCGAATTAATATGCAAGCTAAATTCTGTGAAAGCAGGACTCAGTCGAGACTATGGGTTCTTTTCCCATTACAAAGGGTAATTTGACTTTGCTTCCCATAGTTTGATCCTGTAAACTGCTCTGATTTGCTGTTACTTTATGACCTGATCCTATGTTTTACACCCCTTTGCATTTAGTTTCATTCCTTTCTGTGAGTTCACCCATCTTCGAAGCATCTGAGGAAGTGGGATCTTCTCCCACGAAAGCTCATGCAAAAAATAAATCTGTTAGTCTTAAAGTGCCACACAACTGCTTGTTGTTTTTTTACTGGACTAGACTAACACGGCTATCCCTTTGGAAATTGACAAAATGTTATTTCAAAACAATGGTTAGTTCAAAATAACACTTTTGCCCTTCTCCTTCCTAGGGTGCCTTCCTTTTTGTATATATTGGGTGGGGCCATGGCCCACAGAGGGGACCATGTTGCCACACCTCCCATGCTGCCCCTCTCCTGAAAGGAAATAGCATGTCCACACACAGGGCATGCTATTTCGCTTTGAGGGTTTCCCTGATTTCGAATTAACATTTTCTTATTTTGATTTAAGTTATTTCAGAATAAATAACTTATTTCAAAATAACACTTTACGTGTGAACACAGACTTAGTCTTTAAGTACCACAGGACTCCTTGCTTCTTTTGCTGAAGTAGACTAACCCGGCTGCCCTTTTGGTACTTTCCTGAAAAGAATATAGTACTTTGTCCTGATTAGAGCTGGGTGAAAATTTTCAGATGAATAATGTACAGAGGTTTCAGATTAGTTGAAAATATTTGTGAGTTTGAGATGAATTTGCAAAATAGTTTCAGGCAAGAAAAAAAAGGTATGTTTTTTTTTAAAAGGTTAAAATGCTTTGTTTCAACATTTGTCAGATGAAACATTTTGGAACCTTCATTTTGAGATAACAATTTTGTTTAAAAATTTAGCCAGATTATTTTTAAAAAAATTAGTTTTTAGGTCAAACATAATATTGTATTTGATGTGAAAAGTTTCATTTATTTGCTTCATTTTGTTTCATAACAATGGATTTTTCAGGAGGTTTTTTTTGTTTGTTTGTTTTTTTAATTCAACCACTGAACCAAAATATCAGTTATTTGCTCAACACTATTCATGTTTCAAGTCACAGATGATGGGACTTTCCTTGTCTAAAAGATCTCACTGGGACTGCCAGTTCTCCCAGTGTTGCCAAATAGTCAGGTACTCTTTTCTATGAGGCTATGTTCGCATGTAGATGCTTATTTCGAAATCAGTTATTTCAAAATAAGCTAATTTGAAATAAAATCCTTAATTCGATTTAATTTAAATCAAATTAAAGAAAACCATAAAATCAAAATAGCAAGTCCAGACACAGGCCTTGTTATTTCGATTCAGGAGAGGGGCACCATGAGAGGTGTGGCAACATGGCCCCCTGGCAGGGCCATGTTCCCAGCCAATCCCCTACCCGGCTTTCACCTGGAGATCCAGGCAGGGGAAAACAGCCCCCAGGGCAGGGATTCTCCTTCCCTGCTGCTGGTGGGGCAGCACGGGACACCCCCGTTACACCCAGCAGGGGGTCCCGGAGCTGGATTCCCAGGCTTGCCGGGGGTGCCAGCAGCTGAAGGGGCAGCGGGTGCGGAGCCCACTGGCCCCGCAGCCTGGACTCTGCAGCTGCTGGCTGGGCAGCTGGTGCCCGAGCCAGCTCTTCCCGCAGCTCGGGCTTGGTGGCTGCTCCCTTGGGCAGCGGATGCAGGAGCCAGCTGGCCCCATAACCCGGACTTGGTGGCTGCCGCTCGGGTAGCAGGTGTGGGAGCTGGCTCTCCCCGCAGCCTGGCTGGGCTGCGAGGAGAGCCAGTTCTGGCACCAGCGCCCCTATGAGTCCCCTCAGCATCCTGGCCGGGATGCTGATTGGCTCCCTGGCCAAGGTGTTGGGGGGGGGGGTTGGCCTTCCTCCCCATTTTATATCGATATGTGGATCATATCAATATAACACAGCTAGACGGGGTTATTTCGAAACAACAGTTTCAAAATAACCCTCATTTAGATACCAAATGAGGTCTCATTTTATCAAAATGATTTTCCTTATTTCAAAATAAGGAAATGTTGTTTGGACATGACTATTTGGAAATCGAAACAATGGTCGTTGTTTCGATTTAAAAGTCTCATATGGACATAGCCTGAGTGTTTAACTCTGTTTAAATGTATCTTTCAGTTCACTTCAATGACCTGTTTAGGCATTAACAATTATTTTTTAAAAAGGTCATCAATTATGAAATTAAATACACAAGGGAGAGTGAGGCAACTGGATGACAGCTATAGATATGACATAAAGTAGTTTCAGAGATAAAGAGGTCTGAGTGTAGGTGCAGACAACGAAGAGTGGACAATAGCAGTAATGAACAGTTCTAAGCATGATCCAAATGCAATCTTAGACCTAAGGTGACTAGATGTCCTGATTTTATAGGTACAGTCCCTATATTCGGTGTTTTGTCTTTTATGGTGCCTATTACCACCCCCATCCCAATTTTTTCACATTTCCTATCTGTTCGCCTTACTTAGGTGAGATGTCCACCCAAAATCCCCAGGCATATGTAATGTTCTGCATGAACATTTTCAGATTCTGGACAAAGAAGGGATTGAGGATTCCCCCCACACCCTATATCGATCTTAGGTATTTTATTAAACTATGCTAGGATGGAAAACTTCAGCTGTTCAGTGAACATGGCCTGACTAAGCATAGAATACAGACATCAAAGAAACAATCAGTTATGTACCTCCCTATTATGTCAACTGTACACCCAGGGATGGATTAACTGGCCTGGGCGCCCCTGGGCCCCGGGCTGGTACCCACCACGGGGTTCCCATCTCCCACCGTGGAGACTGGGCCCCAAACCGTGTCTTGGGAGAGTACCTTGGGGCCAGGGAGCTCTCCCGCTCTGGCCAGTCTGTGGGGGTGGGGGTCAGCGGCCGTGCAGCACAGCAAACAAGCCCCAATACAGCTCCTGAGGGCAATGGGCCCTGGAGATCTGTGACCAGGCTGGAGTGGAGTAGGCTATGGCCTGGGAGGAGTGAGCACGCAGTGGCCCACTCTGCCCTGCCCTCGGGTGTGGACTAGCTGGCCCAGAGGCAGGGCAGAGGGTACAGCCAACCCAGCCTCTGTCTCCAGGGCCCAGCCCCAGCCCCTTTCCGCAGTGCCGGCAGGGCAGGAGTGCTCTATGCGCTCCTGGCCTGCCAACACTGAGCAGGACAGGGAGTACTGAATTTTCAGAAGGGTTTTTGGGGCTGGAGCCTAGCCCCCCCCTTTTGCTAAGGGCCCAGGGCTTGAGCCCCTAAAGACCCCTCAGTATTCCAGCCCTGAGTAGACCTGGTTGAAATTTTCCAAAGTTTGGTTTTTCAATTAGATATTTATGAAGGTGTTGTTTGGGGCTTTTGGTTGGTTTTTGTTTGTTTGTTTGGTTTTATTTTGCTTTGCTTTGCTTTTTGTTGATGTTGTTTTGTTGATTTTTTTTGTTTTTTGTTTTTTGTTTTTGTTATGGGGGAGGATTTCCTGTGATTCTTGACTAGCAGAAAAACTGGGTGAAATATTTTTATTTTCATGATTCCAGGAAAAAAGGGCTGAAATTTTTACAAACTTTCCTCACAGCTTTCCACTAGCTCTTGTCTAATTTTGCTTCATGGAGGTAATGGTGAGCTGTAGCACAACTCTTTGGTGAAGTGCAGTATGAGTGCATTATTTTATTTTTTATTTATTAATTATATTTATTATTATTATTATTACTATTATTATCACCATTGTGCTTAGGAGTTGTAGACTTGGCTCAGGATCACATTATGCTAGATGTTGTGCAAAAACAGAACAAAAAGACAGTATCTGCCCCTTGTAAAATAGTCTACCTTTCCAAAAGACCTAGGCATTTCTGACTGCCAGAAAGAATTTCTAACAGAATTTACTCAAGGATGCCTCATATAGATCGTGCATTTAAGCCCTTATATGCTTCTCTTAATCCTGCCACACTGACAGAACTCTTGTTTAGGAATGAGCTAAAAGAACATTTTTTCCATATGTTTTTTTGTTTTCAGGTTATTGGCTATGTTTCTTTAATGTTTGAAGATGTTTGTTATTAGTAGAAAATAAAATCTCCTAGGAATAAACTGTTTGCTTTTCTTGCAAATTATGACTTTTTGAGGAATTATGAAAACTTCATTTGCAGCTAGATAGGTGTTATCTTCAGGGGATTTTAAATGAGTAATCATGAAAATTCCATTTATGATATCCTGTGTGTGTGTGAAGAGACGATACTCTTAATGTGAGCATCTGTATGACAATAGAAATATTTTTGCACATTGCACAATTATTTTAGGTTTAGAATTTCATTTTTTAACCACGTGAGACACTTAGGTTCCCAAAATTGTAACTAGAGCTCTATACGGGGCAAATCCAGTCACTTCCAGTCATGGGATCATATGCTCATTTTCATATCCATTCCCAGAAGTCTCTTTCACATCTCAGCTATTTCATAGGTATTTCAATCTTATGTCTGGACTCTGAGAACAGGACAAAAGATTTCTTAGCCTCCCTCAACTTCCTGTCATTACATTCCACAATTTGCCTCTCTCTCTGCCAAACAGATGATGGTATCCCACATTAATTATTGGAAATTACTATTTATTGAATGCCACTAGGGCTGTACAAACAAAGTGGAAGATGTGATCCTATCTCAAATTGCTTACTGCTAAATCAGACTCATAAATAGTGTAACAGATGATACATCAGAAGGTTCAATTTCCAAGTGATGCACTTTCATATCTATACTTGGTGAATTATTGCTGAAAGGGCTAGTGGAAGAAGTGTGTTTTATGGATGCAATGAGAATGACAGGGAGACAATTATTTAGATCACAAGGCTGGTGTAAAGAGAAAGGGTGACACAGGCAAAAGCATAAAGGTGAGAAGAATGCAAGTTTAAATCCCATTGCAGTGACTGCATGTGGCCATGTTCTCACAGTTCAGGATGTGCTGAAGTGTTATGCTGAATCAGGGTGTTACTGTTTCAATACTTGTGTTATGGTAACTTCCAGACACCCCAATCAAAATTCATCATTTTCTCCTTTTTTCTTTTTGTTTTTGCCACCGTGCAACAAAGTGAAGAAAGTGCATTCTTTTTCCTCTCTCATTTTTACATTTTGCCTTTTGCTACTCTGTAACTGGTTAATGCCTCTCCAACTTAAGAACAGTGCGTGGCCAAAGGCAAAATGAGCCTGTTTAACTTTGTAACTCTATCTTTTAAAAGCTTTTGTCCTTTTTGAGAAGTTAGCCTGAGCAAGTTACAGTTTCCTTTTTCCTTTTCCCTCTCTGTAACTTTTCCAAAGTTAATGACATTCTGAGATGTTACAAAGTGTCAAAAAGAAAATTAAAAACTGTATATTTTGTGGGCGGGGATGGGGATCTCAGGCATTCATTCCAGGGCATTCAGTAGAAAAGGAGGGGATACAAAAATTCTAAATTTAAATGAAAAACAAAATCTTTTTGTGAATCTGGCAGTTTATTTGCAAATATTTATTTATTTATTTATTTATTTAAAGTAAGCCATTTTTTTTGGTCAGAAAAAAACATTTTATATGACAAATTTGGACTAGCTGTAATGGGGTCCCATTGTTTGAGGCACTGAACATAAATAATTGTAAGACTCTTGCTGCAAACACACATTTTCCCTTTGATTTTAAAAGCTAGCTATCATCAACTGCCCCTAACTATAAGTAATCACATATTGGTCATGGTTTGAATACATTGCTGTTGAAACCCTGGGTTCACGATGTAACTGTGATGGATCGGTGACACCCACCAAGGAGACGGACACCAATTTCCAGCAGAAAAAAATTTATAGTGATCTCATAAAGGCATACAACAAAATAGCAACATAAATGCCTATGTGGGGGGAGTAAACAGCTACACAGTGAAAAGGACTATGCAAGATACCAGTGGGATAATAAACAGCTATGTAGTAAAAGGACTATACAAGGTACAAACGAAAACCACACTTATAAACAATGCATAAATGGGAAAAAAAAAACTACACTTAGAGATAATGCATAAATGGGAAAAAGCTATACTTATAAACAATGCCTAAAGGAAAAAAAAGACTACACTTATAAACAATGCATAAATGGTATTATAGAGAAAGGAAAAAAAGGGGGGGAAGAAAATTGAGAGAGGTAGAATAACTGTATCAGTTTATAATACCTGTCCTAGCACTGTAGTAGAACCCAAAGTGAGGAGGCAGACCAGATGCAGCATCCCAGTACGTAATCATTTGGCTGGCAATTCGACTACACCCAAAAGTCTCGCAGGCGGGAGCTCCCTCTCTCGGTCGGGGGATCAGTCTGACCAGTTCGTGACGTGCCCTTTAGCGTTCAAGGGTGGGAGAACACTCGAGCCAACTGAGACAGGAGCTTAAATAGTGTACTGCACGGCCAGAGTATAAAATAGCCAACTGGAAGTGAGGTGCAGGTCAGGACCAATGATGTAACTGGGACCCCGGACAATGATCCCTAATTCATGGTGACCGGGGTGCAGAGAAACTGTTCAGGGGGGATAGAAACTCACCCCCCCCTCCCCCCGATGACACAAGGCGTGTTAAGGATCGATCTCCCCTGATGGGCCTCAATTTCCTGTGTGAGTTTCTACCTCCCAAGCCTTGTGTCTTCCTCTTCTTTTACTCTGATCATGATGACATTCCTCCTTCAGATCCATTCACTAACTTACACTAATCTTTTCACAAAAGAGTCAAGTTTTTTGGCATTACTTTCAAGGTCCTCCACAACTCTGGCCCACAAACATTTCTTCTCTTAATCCATTTATACAGCAATTGTCAATGGAGGTGGCAGACATAATGGCCACCCTGCTCCCCCAGCGTAGCCCTCTAGACTATGGAGCTCACAGGGAGGCGTGTTAAGTATCGATCTCCCCGGATGGGTCTCATCTCTGGGCTATCCCTTGTGGAGGACCTTGAAAGTAATGCCAAAAAACTTGACTCTTTTGTGAAAAGATTAGTGTAAGTTAGTGAATGATACTACTTACATCAGAGGCCAGAACAGGAAACTGTTTGAACAACTGATATCCACCATGCTCTGGACCAGTGAGTCTCAACTTTTTGTGGGTTGCAACACACATGGCAGTGTGTCACAACCCTACAGGGCACACTAACCCACCTCCCTGAGGACAAATCCAGCCATCACCCCAGCTCTCCGTGACACACTTACTACTGTGCGGTGACACAGTAATGTGTCCCAACACAGTGGTTGAGATCTGCTGCTCTGGACAGTGTACCTTGTGTCTCCTGCTCCTGCTCCCATGTCTTGATTTCTTAATACCCTGATCTGGTTTATCTTCTTGTCATCTGACATGAGATTCTGACCTTTGGTTTGTCTCCTACCTCTCACCCATTGGTATCCTGACTCTAGTTACTGACCTGTGATTCTATCTTCAGTGTGGTTTGTCTGTGATCTCCTGATATTCAGATCCAACTGACTCTTGGTTCCTAACTGTGTGGACCCTGGCTCTGACCACTAGATCTAAGTGCCCATGACCTGGCCCTGAAAGGTGGGATGAAAAGAGGAGATAGATTTCAGATCTGATGTATAGTATAAAAAACAATAGAGGATTTGGCAAGAGTCTGACAGTGGCTGAAGAAAGAAGGTGGTGTATGTATGTATGAAATCTTAGGTGAGTTTTGTATTTGTCTGTTTGTGTCTTATATTAGGATATAGTGGTAGAGAGATATAACAGGTATGGTATTGTCATCCTGTGATAAATTCCTTTATTTTTGCAACCATATGGTAAATAAAGAATGCATGGTGGTATGCCATGGTATAAACTGAATGCATTAATGTGCAGTTTTGATGTCCCTAATTCTCACAAATTCCTTGGACTTTCATTATTCCACAATAAAGTTTCTTGCTCCTTCCTATGAAGCATGTATCACAGAACAATTCCAGACAGGATGCTAAACTACACAAAGCACTGATTTGATCTACTAGGACAATTACTATTTGCTTGTAATGTACTGTAAAGTAGAAAGGAGTACGGCAGCCTGAAACAGATGGAATATGCCTACATGAGGGAAGTTGTCCAGACATGCTTAATCATTATGGCTATGTCTACACTAGGAAAAGTTAGTTTGAATTTGTTAATTCAAACTAATAAGTTTGAGTTTAGTTTAAACTAAACTCAAACTTATTAGTTCAAATTAACAAAGTGGACTAATTCAACTTAACATTAAGTTGAATTGGTCTACTTTGTTAATTCAAACTAACTACCCTTAATTGGAATTTATTAAATTCAAACTCAGGGTTAATTCTAGTCTATATCATCATTAGTTCAAACTAAGGATTGAACTAAGAGCTTAGTTTGAACTAACTGGCAGGTCTTACTAATTTGAACTAAGCTTTCACTAGCTCAAACTAAGGAATTCCTTAATTCAAACTAATGAAAGCCTAGTGTAGAAAGGTACAAAGCCTCCTTAATTTGAACTAACTTGCAAGTGTAGAGATACCCTCCAAGTAGAGCTTACGCTTGATGCAGATGCTATTGACTTAGAGGAAGACTATGTTCACAGTGAGGTAGTTTTTAGGTGGCACATGGCCTGTTTTAACTCTGATTAAATTCAACATCAGTAGGAGTTGGATCATGGACAAAGATTTGGTATAATGTCTTTTTTATTTATGAGAGTTTTCTACTAATTTTGGGTCAAAATCATAATTATACTGCAAGTCAACAGGGATTCCTGCTTATTAATCTATGGCACATTTTCCCCCTCCTCAGTATTGTTATTGGTCTCAGCAGGTTGGATTCAATGGCTCAATGTCTAGCTGGCAAACAGTAACAAGCAGAATGCCCCAGGGGTTGGTCCTGGGGCTGAATTTGTTTAACATCTTCATTAATGATCTAGATGAGATTGCACACTCAGTGAGTTTGCAGATGACACCAAGCTGGCAAGAATGGTAGATATGCTGGAGGGTAGCAATAGGACTCAGGGAGACCTAGACAAATTGGAGCATTAGGCCAAAAGAAATCTCATGAGGCTTGAGAAGGACAAGTTCAAAGTCTTGCACTTAGGATGGAAAAATCCCATGTACTGCTATAGGATGGGGACCAATTGACTAACTAGCAGCTCTGTAGAAAAGGACCTGGATGTTATGGTGGACAGGAAGCTGGATACGAGTCAACAATGTGCCGTTCTTGCCAAAAAGGCCAATGGCATATTGGGTTGCATCAGCAGCAGTGTTGCCTGCAGATCAAGATATATGATTATTCCCCTCTATTCAGCACTGGTGCGCCATATGTGGAATATTGTGTCTAGTTTTGGTCTCCCCACTACAGAAAGGATGTGGGCAAATTAGAAAGAGTCCAGAGGAGGGCAATGAAAATGATTAGGGGGCTGGTGAACGTGACTTATTAGGAGTGATTGAAGAAACTAGGCTTATTTAGTCTGCAGAAGAGAAGACCAAAGGGGAATTTGATAACAACCATCAGCTATTTGAAGGGGTGTTCCAAGGAGGAGAGAGTTAGGCTATTCTCAGTGGTGATAGAGGACAGAACAAGGAGCAATGGTTTCAAGTTGCAGCTGGGGACATCTAGGTTGGATATTAGGAAAACTTTCTAAGAGGGTGGTGAAGTTACTGGAATGGGTTACGTAGGGAGGTGGTGAAATCTCCATCTTTGGACTCTTTTGAGGTCTGGTTAGAAAAAACCCTGTCTGGGATGATTTAGAAGGCGTGCTCCTGCTTTTAGTAGGGGGCTGGACTAGATGACATCACAAGATCCCTTCCAGCCCTAATATTCTAGCGGCTTCTGCCCACATAACTGGTGCACCATTATTCCAGTGTAGATTAGGGAAACATGAACTGTAGTCACTCTTTTCCTTGGTGTATAGGGAAACAGTGACTTTTAGTACAAGCTTGTCAGTCTATTAGTTGTGGGAGGAAACAATACGCATAAAAAGACTACATGTGAGATGGCCTAGTGAAGAGATATGCAGTTTAGAATGACTAAACATTATTGGAGAGACAAGGTGGGAGACCTAGTATCTTTTATTGGACCAAATTCTGCCAGTGAAAGAAACAAGCTTTTGAGTTATATAGAGGTCTTTTCATCTTCTTAGTTATTATTGTACACTTGTAAGTGTATGGGGGTTGGATGTTAACACAAAGATGCTTTTCTCTGAAAAAGCTACAGCATTTTCCAGAGGAAAATCAAGTGAAGCAGTATTTTTATAACTTTCACCGCACATGTGCTTCATAAATAATATGTAAAAATAAAAGTAAATGCACATCAACTTTTATACAGGCAGAAGCTAGAGAACCATTATTTAGGCTTTCACAGCCAAAGTATAATGTCACTGTGTCAGTTTCAAAACTGTACCTAGTTAACATAGGTTAGTAATCTGTTCGCTACCAAGGACTACAAGAGCTTAATAAATGCACCCTATACACTCTTAGGTAATAAGAATGTCTTTTGTAACTATAGCAGTTGGGATGCAGGAAGCACACCTATGCGTCCGGAATTTCAGTTTCAGTTTATCCCTAGTTCTCCTGTTATGGGGAGTCTCTAGAGGGCAAAGAGACAGAACATGTACTTCCTGAACTATCCTCACTGGAGTCCCCAGCAGGTGGGACATGTCTGGTGGGGAGGGGATGAAGGCATGCATCAGGAATGGGGAAAAGAGGGGTTAGGGGTTGATCACAGTCTGATCTGCTGAATGCTAACACTATTAATATATTGTTTCCAGCTTCCATAAGTAAGAGCAACATTTACAATATTTCTTTTAAAATCCACGTGAATAAATTTACAGAATACCTACACTAACCATGCTGTTAAAATATTCTGTATTAAATTTCGGGCAAGTCATATAAAAAGGGTTAAGTTGGAGGGAATTCAGGGAATCACAATATACATGAAGATGGGACTAGAAAGATTGATTAATGAGGAGAGAACTTAAAAAAATATTAGACAACTAGATTGATTCAATGGCTATATCCACACATACATCATTATTTTGAAATAAGTTATTTCAAAATGAGTTATTTCAAAATAAAGTCCTTATTTTGAAATACGTTAATTTGAATTAAGGGAAAGCCTGCTTTTGAAATGGCTATTATTTCAAAATGGTTATTTTGAAATAACGCCGTTTGGACATGTTGTTTCGAAACAGTTGTTTTGAAACAATGGTTTTGTTTCAAAACAACATGTCCAAACGGCGTTATTTTGAAATAACCATTTTGAAATAACAGCCGTTTTGAAATGAATGGGGTTTAAGCTGTTCCGAAATGACGGTTCTTATTTCGAAATGACAGAGCCCATCATTTCAAAATAAGAAAACGTCGTGTGGACCTAATCTTTTTTATTTTGAAATAACCAGTGTTATTTCGAAATAAAAGAGATGTGTGGACATACCCAATGAGAATTAAGAGGGGTAGAGAATAGAACACAATTATTTGAATGGTGTGAGTGCCAAGGATGGACAAGGTGGCAGAAGTGTTATAACTAAAGCTAATGGGATGTAGTTCAGCCATGGAACCTTTAAGCAATATTAGAGAAAAGTTCTAAAAGTCAATACACTGTGGAGGAGTTTACCGACTGGTGGAAGCTCCACTAGGCCTGTCATTTAAAACTGAATTTGAAGAAGTACTATCCTATGGAGAGAAATTCTGCATGGACAAGTGATGGAGTCAGTGATCAAATCTCTCTGTCTCTCTCTTAATTTTAAGATAGTGTAACAGTTGAAAACTATTAGTCTGGTTATATAATGTATAATGATGTCCATCTTCAGATAACACTCAATGGTGATGAGGAATAGACTTGAACGGAACTGTTTTAAGAATTTCACATCAACTATTTTTGCATTTTGTGTTTTAGTAAGCTGGAAAGGATTAAATGATCTTGGTAGAGGTAATCTAACTGGGAAAAAGAAGACAGAGCCAGAGAGAGAGCTGGGATCAGGGTAGAGGACAGAATTTCCTGTGATATTTTGGGGGAGATTGTGCTCCCTATGATGTCATGATTTTAATAAGTGTTTAAAACTTGCACAGACTGGGCACTGTGAGTCCTGAAATAACAATTATCCTTAATTCTTTGCAATGTGCCTTGCTCAAGCCTGCCAATTGCTACTAAAACCTATGTTAATCTTCTATAGCCCTGTAAACATGCTTAAGAAATATCTAAATTTATATAAATATAAAAAAATCCTTTCATTTCTTTATCATAGAAATGTAAGCCTTGAAGGGGCCTCAAAAGTCATCTAGTCTATCCTCCCATACAGAGAAATAATTGAGTATACTTACATCTGTGTTTCCCAACTTGTGGGGTAGGGCTACTGCCTGCAGCTCCCCTTCTGCTGGCTGCAGAAGGGACCCGCTGCCTAAGGACCCAAGCAGAATGCATTGCTGCAGGGCTAAAAGACCAGTGCCAGCTGCTTGTTGCAATTCAGGGGATGGGAGAGAAATGCTTCCATACCCTTGGGTGTAGCAGGGAGCATCACAAAGTAGACTGCCTGGTCCCTAAGTGCTGCTTAGTCTTGGCCCGTGTACCATATTTGGCATGTGTCCCAGGGGTTGCCGACTCCTGTGCTACACATTAAGACATTACATCTTGTCCTACTGTCATTGGACATGGGGAACAATTGATCATCATCTTCTTTATAACAGATCTTAACATAGTTTAAAACAGTTATCATGTCCCTTCCTCTGTCTTTTCAAAGGCTAAACATTCCTAGTTTTTTCAGCCTTTCTTCATGGGTCAGGTTTGCTAAACCTTTTATCATTTTTGTTGCTCTCCTAAGTAGTCTCTCCAATTTATCCATATCTTTCCTGAAGTGTGAAACCCAGAAATGGACACATTAATTCAGATGTGGCCTCACCAGTGCCAAGTAGACTTGGGCAATTACTTCCTGTGTGTTATGTACTGTAGCATGTCTTTTTCCCAGCACCATTATACTATTGACTCATATTCAATTTGTGATCCACTAAAACAGGGATGTCCAACCTTTTTGGGTGAGGGGCCACATTGCAATTTTTTTCTCAGTCATGGGACCAGTGAGAAAATTTTTGATGGATAAGAAAAAGAAATCCATCTTTATTAATAAACTTTAATAAAATAATGATTAGTGTATTTGGCGTTGCTTTTGCTTGCACTGTGTACAGAGGACAAGGGGGGCAGGGGTGCCTGTGTGGGAGGGCAAGGCAGAGTGTGGGGAGTAAGGCAGGACAGGGGAGCATGGCAGAGGAGGGGGAGGAAAGAAGGGAGAGGTGGTGGGGAGCAGACCAGCTAGGTGGCAGGACTCAGCTACATTCTGACAGACCCCACCAGCTCCGCTCTCCTCACTCCCTGCCAAGCACTGCTCAGGGAAAGGAAAGCAGGGCAGAAGAGAGGGAGAGGAGAGCAGAGTCAGACAGAGACACGACAGAAACCTTGGCAGTTAAGCAGGGGTCGCAGGTTTTGGCACTGGGCATCTCTGTACCAGAAACATTGAAGGGTAGCAATCTCTACAGAAGAGTTTTTGCCACTAAGGTCAGGGCAAAGACAAGGGTGCTGGGCTCAGGGCTGTGGGAGGAGACCAGAACTTGGGGGGATGTCCAAGTCAGGATTTTAAATTGCTCAGGGCACCCCCCTTTACCAGCCCCCTGCTCATGTGAAAAGGACTGAATCCAGCTCTGCAACAGTTCTCTGGCCATGCCAGGCCTCCCTGTAGCTGTGCTGCACGCAGGGTGGGAAACTGAGAAGGTCCCTGGCCAGCCCCACTCCTAGGCTCTTGTGGCAGCACTCTGCAGGCCAGATGAAAGCCCTTGGCAGGGTAGAGTCTGGCCAGTGGGCTGCAGTTTGGACAAGCCTGCACTAAAACCTCCAGATCTTTTTTTGCAATTCTGCTGCCTAGCAAATTATACCCATTTCATAGTTGTGTGTGGAGGGGGTGGGGGTATTTTTTTTCCTTCCTTCTAAGTAGTTTGCATAGTGTTCTTGGTTCCCTCTTTCTGGTAGACAATAATTTACAGACCAGTCTTATTTATGGAAATTTTACTTGTTGTAAGAGATTTGCCAGAATATTCCAGGCTTGATTCTGCATTCCTTTCACACACCAATTGCCACTGACTTTAAGATCAGTTTTCCCTGCCATTGACTACTGCCATGAGATTTCTTACAGTTGTCTTATCACTACCATTTCTCCCTCTGTTGTTGTGGGATTTTCCTGAGGCTCTAACAAGCTACAAGTTGCAATTGCCATGAAAGTGCTGAAAATAGAGCCAAGAATTTTTCAAATTTTTCATGCCACACTACACCTGTATCAAAGAGAACTAGTGATCTTAGAGCCACTACATAATTCTGTACGAGTGAAGATTAACCCATTTTCTGGGATCCTCCTCAGCAGAGAATAACCCTTTTCATGGGATCCTCCTGGTAGTGCCAGAACGAGGGCTATGTCCACACACAGGGAGTTAAATCCATTTATTCTGAAGCAATTTAAGTTAATTTGATATAACAATCATTACATTGATTTAACTTAAATTGATTTAATGGGTTCCCACAAAAAACCCAAATTGAACTAGCATGTCCAAGGACTTGACTTGCTAGTTTGATTTAGGAGAGGGGCACCCTGGGAGCTGTGACAACATGGCCCTGTGACAGGGCCATGTTGCCACCCAATCCCCTGCCTGGCTCTCCTCAGGAGATCCAGTGACAGTGGAAAAAAGCCCCCACTAGCTCGGGCTCCTGGACCCCAGTGGCTAGCCAGGTGGTGAGAGAAGAGATCCCCAGGAGCCTGGCTTGCCCCTCACTGGCTGGGCAGCGAGGGAAGGGATCTCCCCACACCCAGATTCCCCCGCACATAGGCGGGTGGCAGAAGGAGAGATCCCTGCGTGCCTGTCTCCCCTGCTCTAGCCGGGCAGAGGGGGGAAGGACTGCCCACAGCTGGACGGACAGCACGGCAAGGGATCACTGCTTGCTGGCTCCCCCAACCCTAGATGGGTGGTGGGTGGAGGGATCCCTGGGCAGCCGGCTTTCCCCACACTGGCCAGGTTGTGGGAAAAGGGATCCACAGGCACCCGGCTTCCCCTGCAGCTAGTTGGGCAGTGGGGAGAACAGCCCCCCACGCGCAGCTGTAGTGCACTTGCTGGTGCTGGAGGAAGGGACCCCCGGGCCAGCTAGAGCTGCGCTAGCCAGGCTGCAGGGAATGCTTCCCCAGTTTCCAGCCCACTTGCTGGGCTGTTGGGGAGACAGGACCCCTGTGCCTGACTCCAAAAGCCATCTCCACTGTAGCCCAGCAAGTGGGCTCGGAGCTGGGGAACCATTCCCCACAGCCTGGCTAGTGCAGCTCTAGCCAGCCCGGGGTCCCTTTCCCTGGCTCCAGCAAGCACACTGAAGCCACCCACAGAGACCTGTTCTCTCCACCACCTGGCTAGCTGCAGGGGAAGCTGGGCAACCAGGGATCCTTTACTCCACAGCCTGGCCAATGTGGGGGAAGCTGGGTGCCCAGGAATCCCTTCCTTGCCACCTGGTCAGCTTTGTGGAAACCCAGCACTCGGGGATCCCTCCCCCCTCTGCCCGACTAAAGCAGGAGGGCCATGCACGCAGGGTCATTTCCCCCGCCACCCAGTTAGGATGGGGGAGCTGGGCATTGAGGGGTCCTTTCCACACCCCACTGCCCTGGCCAAGGTCTTGAACCCTGGCTATTCCTTCCAGGGTGCCATGCACTCTGGGAGGAAGGTCAAACAAGGTTTCAGTCTAACCATTAGATCCATATAACATGTCCCTACAGTGTTATATCAATATAACAGTTTTGATTTAACTGTCATATTGATATAAAACTTAGTTTTATTATATTGATATGACTTTTCGTATAGCAAAATGAGTGAGCTTGTCATTTCACTATAAGAAAACATCATACGGACATAACCATTTTTTAATCAAAATAACCAGTGTTATTTCTATTTTAAAAAGCTGTGTGTGAACATACCCTAGATGTTTTGATGCCTGGGGCAAGCAGCCCCAAACACACCTCCCCTGATCCGGGCCCCAATCTGGCACCGGACCCAATCTGGCCCCAGCTGCCAGTGGCATGTGATGGGGAGCTGGATCCATCCTCAGCCAGCAGCAGAGAGCCAGATCCATTCCCAGCTGCGATCAGTAGGCGACAGGGAGCCGGATCCATCTCCTTCTTCCTGCCCCCCCCCCCTCCCGCTGGCTTTCCCATCCTGGTCCTCCCGGCCCTGAGCTGGCCAGTCAGGCCCTGATCCCTTGCCACTCAAACCTGCCCACCCGGCTGCCGGCTGTGGTCACTAACCACCCCAGAGCACCTGCGGCCTTCCCCCTTACCTGGCCATGGTGCAGTCCTCCAGCTGGAGCTGTATTGGCCGCATGGCCAGTGGCCACAGGCTTCTCCCCCTTCCACAAGCATGTATCTGAGCATCCTCAGGTGTAGGGTGGGAGATTTTAAACTCCCGCAGCCCCAGCCGCAGCCTGGCACCCAGAACAGTGTGCCTTTGGGGCTGGGTAGAGCCTGCAGCTGCCAGCCGTGCAGCATCTTCTTAAATTCAGCACCTGGGACTTTGTGCCGCTCGCCCCATTCTAGTTACGTTCCTGCCTCCTAGGCCCACTTTAGTTGTCTGTAGTTCCATATGAAGATGGCAATGCATCATACAGCACATTCACTGTGGAATCTGGTCCCATCTTGAGATATAAGCTTAAGGGACAAGGTAAGAGGAGTAAAATAGCTTTCTGTCCCATTGAAATCAATAAAAGTTTTGCCATTGACTTGAAAGGTGACAGAATTTATTTCACCCTTTTACAGTAGTTTAAATCATTTTTTAGTTTGTGACCTATTCTGGGCATGGATTACCTCCTCATCTTTCTATTAGGGCACACTTTTGTCACTATGTAAACAATAATTAGTTAATAATTAATATTGAAAGCAAGAAAAACATAACGAGCAACTTCAGTTATGCTGTAAAGACTAAACGCAAAGGCTGATTAATATCTAGTGATATATTAATCAGAGAAAGGAAAACTATTAGAGCCTTTTCTCTGAGGTCAACATCACTAATGAATCCAATCAGCTTGAATTCTCAGTGCAGCCTTCCCACTTATACCACATACATTTCTTAGCCATTTATCTGCATCATGATTCTCCGTCATTCACAGTTGTCTCTGCCTGACACACATCTTGGTATCTTGTGGTAAGGCAGATGTCATTTATGCTTGAATACCTTGCTACTAGTGGCATCTGTTTAAATAATATGCAAAATGTGTTTCTAAAGCACATATAATGGCTCTGTTGAATTAAAGGAAACCTGCCAGGTAGCAAGGGCAAGTTAGGTTCAATGGAAATACGACAGGTTGACTGAACTTAAAGGACATTTAATAAGTTGCAGTAAAGATACTCCACATTTACACATAGCTTTATATTTTCAAAGTGATGCACAACACAATTTGTTTCAGCCTGAAAACACTGATAGTGTTAACTACGAGGCAGAAGTATTTTTGTCATCAGTAAAGACTCCATTACCAGTAGCTATATCTCATCTGACTTTTATGATGGTGCCATTATTAATTCCTCTCTCTTTTTGGTTTTACATCCTTCAAATGTTTGTGAATGGTTATCATGTTGCCCATAGTTTAAATTTTGCAATGCTTTACATGTCTCTCAAGCTCTTTTCTATTTTTGGTTGCTCCCAAAACCTCCAGTTGTCTTTGCAACTAAATAGCATTATCTTGGTATTTACTGTCTTTGGATAATTTTTGTCAGTTCTTTAATTTCTTGACCAGCTCTAATTTTCACGTAGTGACCCTTCAAACTTTTCGTATGTGGCTGGATCTCAGCACTTGGCATAGAAAATCAAACGTGGCACTGTCCACACAACCCTTGCTGTGAAGGGGCCAAGTGACACTAATGACTGGCTGGGACCAGTGCAGAGGCACAAACCCACACAAATGTCCTGAGCTTTATCATATGTGGAGAGATTCACTGGATTAGATGCTGAGCCTTCCACCATATTATGGAGCTCAACACTTTTTAACTTGAAAGGAAGAATAGATAAAAATGCCATAAGGTGGACTCAGTAGCATCTCCATCCTCTGTGTGATTTACTTCAAATTAGAAGGCCCCCATAACCCTAGGAATGTTCCTACAATGTGACAGTCTTCTGCCACACATATTCAGTCCTATGAAAATGTTATGCATGGGATAAAAATGGTAATCTGTTCATCTCACAATAGGAGCTAGAGGTACACAGCTAAATTTACAGATATGTAATCTCCATTGCAAGGTTGCTAATTATTTCTGCTTTTACATAGCCAGGAAATCCTGGAGTATAAAACAATCCTGATTTCTGTGTTTTGCACATGACCAAGATAAAATCTGTTGTGAAATCAAAAATCCATGTTGCTGCTGGTTAATCCTTCTGTGTATGCATATTTCCACATGTAAGCAGGACCTTGATGTGTATAGGGCCAGTGTCTTTTTGGATGTTATGTTACTACCTATTTTTCCTTTTTTAATAAAATGAAGACTACACTGCATTGATCATTTGTAATCTCAGTAACTGAATAAGTTTCATGACAAGCACTGATTGGGTAGGTGATTTCTTTTTTTCATTTTGATTTTTTACTATGGTGAGAATATGCTTTCTTTGGACAACAAGTTAATTATTACTTCTTCCTGCAACAAAGAAAGGAATGTATTGATTGGAAGTAGCTGTAAAAACATTTAGGAAAAAACAAAGATCTGTTCCCCCCTCCCCGACCTTTCTAAAGTGACTCTTGTAAGACATGCCAGATTTATAACGCTGGAGAATAAAATCTTCATACACAGTGTAGGTTGAGTGACAGCACATGCTTTCCCACCTGTCACTCAACCATGCTCTAGCAGGACTACCTTTAGATGGGAGAAAATAGTTGATTGCTATTTAATCCTTTGGGACTGATTTTATTGAACCTGGGCCTTCAACTTATTTCACATAGGCTAACCAAACAACATGGACTTTTAGGGCCCAGTCTACCAAAGCTGTTAAGATCATAGATAACTTTAAATATACTTCCTTCAGTGTAGGTGTTTTGATGTTTCAGAGCCATACCTATTTCTGACCTAGGTGGGATTGGAAACAGTGACTTACAATTAACATGTTCTGTATGTTTTCTTGACTCCGTTGGCTAGTTTCCAATGAGTCACATTTCAGAGTGTATTGAAATCACATTGTTTTAAGTGTATTTTCAGTGCTTTAGTATTTTATAGTTGTGTGCCCCTCACTTTAATCTACCCAAGAAGAATCACTTCCATTTTGTTGATGCTCATGAAGTTGCATGCCAAGGGGTCAATTCTGTAAAGCTTTTCTCTTTGAACAATACTTAACTTGTGCAAGCAGTCTCGTGAAAATTCAGTAGCACTTACTCATTCAAGTAAGTTGGGCTGTTTAATCAAGCGATAACAAAATTAATGCTTATTATATCTCAAGCAATGAAATGTTTTCAGCAATTGTCTAAACTTATATATTAGCAAC
This sequence comes from Podocnemis expansa, assembly GCA_007922195.1. Lineage (NCBI taxonomy): Eukaryota > Metazoa > Chordata > Testudines > Podocnemididae > Podocnemis > Podocnemis expansa. Next base: position 1,173,574 of record ML682094.1, read on the forward strand.
TTTTCAAATGAGCAATTTCCATTGCTGGAAAGGAAAAGTAAGATTTCAATAATAAATAAGGAAAGTGAACATGCTGACATTTGCAGTGACAGTCAAGCATGTATCTTGCATCTGACGAAGTTGGTTGGAGCCGTTGTTCCCTGTAAGCTGCACAGCAGCATGGGTTCACAGCCCTCGCCACTGCCCCGCACAGTGAACACTACCAGCCGACCCTACCCAGCAAGAAGACAGAGTCTTCCAGCCATCTGAGAGCTTCCTCCAAGCTGGGAGTTTTTAAAGCTTCCTCTCAGAATAAGGTCTCACAGAGCACGCACAGAGTTTCTGTGCGTGCTTAGTGAGACTTTCTTCAGCCAGAGGAGCAGCCAGTGGCCAGGCTGCATTGCTCCAACAGCCAGGTAAGGGGGTGGGGGGCTGCCTGCGGACAAGGCAGGGGCAGCCGGCCATCAAAGGGGGTGGAGGGAAGACGGGGTCATGTCAGTTGGAGGGGTGGGGAGCTGGGATCTGACTGGCTGGGGGAATGTGACTAGAAGAGGGAGAGGGGCGGGTTAGAGTGGGAGGAGGAGATTGAGCTGGGGGGGTGGGGGGCAGGAATTGCTGAGGAGCGAGCAACCTATGTTGCTCAGCTGCATATGTGGCTTAGGGGGAACATTTGTTGGAGCACACAAAAGCTTATGCCCAAAGAAATTTGTTAATTTTTAAGGTGCCACAGGACTCATGTTGGTTTTTAAAGTGTGTATATTTTCATTTTTGTCCAAATATGATGATCAGAATCGGATGTACAATTTTTAATGTAACAAAATATATCCAAAGTTTTATCCAAACCAATCACATTAAGGAGGACTTGAGTCACACCTGTTTTCAAACATATTCCTAGCATAAAATATACTTCTGTTGGTGGGCTCCGTGAACAAAGCATTCCTTATAAAGACTACAGGAAAAGAAAATCCTTAGGAGGTGTATGGCTAGGGTACATATCCCTCCTAAACTCTGCTGGCCCTAGGCCTATATTTCTGGAGACCATCGATTTCATTTATATATAGCCTTTTCTCTGGCTCACCGAAAAAGCCTGTTAATAGCCGCCTTTGATGAAGTGTTCCATGCCTACTCTGTTGGGAGCACATGGCAATCTCTCATTGGCTAGTTAAGCTGGCCAGCCAGTGTAGAAGCAGTGGGGGTGCTGCCTTTGATTATTGCAGCTCTGGCCTATCTCCACTCCATTCAGTTCCCACTTCCACATGCACAAACCCTTTTGTCTTAAGATCATGCTCTTGGTAGTATCTGGGCAATCTTGTTGCTTCAGTGAGGCCACACAGAGATAAACTTTTGGAATTAGTGAAACATTCTGGGATGATGCAGAGGAAGGAGGAGAATCCAGCTCGCTCACTCCTAGCTGGCCTTGGCTTGCAGGGCAATGCAGAAGTGACTTATTCAGTCTTAACTGCTTTGTCCATTTGCTTTCTTCCCAAGTCATCAGATGTCCCACAGCTGCTGTTTTTGCATTGTCTCCCCTTCCGGGGCTGGTTTATTAACATAAATTAAAGTTTACTTTGAAAAAAATTTAGCCCTGCCCCAAGATCAACAAGTTTTTCAGCTTTTTACCAGAATACTCGCATCATGTAACTAAGGTGGCCAACAGTCCTTTATTACAGTGATTGCCCTTTATTTTTTCATATGTGTACAACAAGATTGGGAGTTGCTGAAAGCATCAAGAAATATTCCTGGTGAATGTAGGTAAGTACTGCTTATTTATTACTAACATTGTTAATTATTTTTTTATATCAGAAGAAAGGGTGGGGAAATATGCTAAGAAAAGTCCCTTATATTTGAAATACAGTGTTGGCAATCCTATGACTAAGTCTTTCTTGCTGACAGACATTATGTCCACACATACATCATTATTTTGAAATAAATAAATTTGAATTAAGAAAATGTTAATTCGAATTAAGGGAAGGCCTGCTATTGAAATGGCTATTATTTTGAAATGGTTATTTTGAAATAAGGCCGTTTGGACATGTTTCAAAACAGTTGTTTCGAAACAATGGTGTTGTTTTGAAACAACATGTCCAAATGGCATTATTTTGAAATAACCATTTCAAAATAACAGCTGTTTCAAAATGAATGGGGTTTAAGCTGTTTCGAAATGACGGTTCTTATTTCAAAATGACAGAGCCTGTCATTTCAAAATAAGAAAACATTGTGTGGACCTAATCTTTTTTATTTCAAAATAACCAGTGTTATTTTGAAAATAAAAAGACGTGTGGACATACCCAGAGACTAGCTTACCTGATATACTGTCACTCTGACACATGGCTGTTACCTGATTTCAGGTGCACTCAGACCTACTCCCTGAGAAGCAGGCTAAATCAAGCACACATTCCATAGAGCCCAACTCCCTTTAAAGGCCAGTTTTGGAACATATGCACTAGGATGCACATGTCCCCCAGGACTGGTGCACCATTACAATCAAAAGGAATAAAAAGAAAAACATACAAGGAGTCCTGTGGCACTTAAAGACTAACAAATTTATTTCTTGCATGAGCTTCCGTGGGAGAAAAATCACATTTTGTCAGACACTTCAAAGATGGGGGAACTTACAAAATGGGAGGAAATAAATTCAGGAAGTATAAGACAAGGGAACAGGTCACACTGTAACAGCAAATCAAAACAGCTGTAAAGATTCAAATGGCATACAGAGGAAGATGAGGTGATTTGACCTCATCTTCCTCTATATGCTGTTCTTCGGTGTTTGACTCTTTACAACTGTTTTGATTTGCTGTTATACTGTGACCTGTTCCCATGACTTACACTTCCCTGCATTTATTTCCTCCCATTCTGTAAGTTCCCCCATCTTCAAAGCATCTGACGAAATGGGATTTTTATCCCATGAAAGCTCATGAAATAAATAAATTTGTTAGTCTTGCAGCGCCACAGGATACCTTGTTTGTTTTACTGAACTAGGCTAACATGGCTGCCCCTTTGGAACTTAGGAATAAAAAGCATTCTTTAAAACTGGTTAAAAATGCTAAAAACTTCAAGGCAAGTTTTACAACTAGCTCCGGTTACTTTTTTGCCAGGAAGTGATATATACCACTTTTATAGCACTTTTGACAGTAGATCTTAAAGCACTTTACAGAATAGCTCACTATCATTATCCTCATCCTATTTAGGCTGGAAGTGACTTGCCTAAGGTCACACAGGGTGTGACAGGAAAATCCAGGAATAGCACCCAGCTCTGCTGAGGTCTAATCACTTGTGTTGCCCACAAGGCCACACTGCCTCCCCTGCAATATGTAACAGGATGTTGAGAAAGAGAGTACCATTTTTTATACAGACTCAGTTCACCCAAGATATTTAAGCACACAATTTCCATTGAAATAAAAATAAGTTAGGCACCTAGGATATGTCTACACTGGAGGATCTGTTAGGTTGACTTAACAAGGTCGACTTTAAGTCAACTTAAAGTCGATCTTGCTAAGTCGACTTAGAGCATCCACATTCCAAACTCCTGTAGATTGTCCATGTCCACACTGGTAGCTGCTAGGCTGACTTAATGCTTAAGTTGACCTTATTAAGATGACTTAAGCCAGTGTAGATGGTGCACAGCCCTTAAGTCAACTTAATAAGGTCAATTTAAGGGCTGTGCCCTGTCTACACTGGTTTAAGTCGATTTACTGTTAATAACATCACTTCTTAAGGCTGACTTAAGTCAATGTAAGGACACACTTAAGTCAACTTAATAAATTCCCAGTGTGGACAGAGCTTTCCTTAGGTCAACTTAAGGAAGGTTAAGTCAACCTAAGACTCCATTGTAGACATATACCTAGATACCTATTGAAGATCTGCTCAACAGTCACTTTTCACAGTAGGACCACATTTTAAGAAGCATGAATGTGTCATCTTATTCTTTTCTCCTTGTATTCCTTGTTATAAATTTAAGGGTTTGTATGAGGATCAATTAATACAGAAGATCCCCAAAGAAAAGCTGCTATATACACCATTGGTCTTATAGAATGGTGGCCCAAATTTAAACTATCATTGCTTCTAGCTGATCATGCCGACATTGTGTCATGTGACAAGAAAATGGGTATGATGTTCTTGTTAGAGCAATATATACTTCTTTGACCCCTGCAGACATACCAGCTTAGGCTGGGATCTCATTAGCTGTCATAAAGAGTGTTGTGTCCACACAGTACATGGGTAGAACCTGCAATAAAAGCCAAAATATTGAAAGGGAGTCTGAAGGTTGTATTATTCCCTCTTAGACATGGATGGAGACATGCCTGAGTATGGTGTCATGGATCACTTTGCTGTTGCAGACTCTTTCTTCCCAAGATGTAAACCCAAAGTGCTGACGCTTGTGGTTTTTACGTATGTTCTAATACTTATCCATAAACAAAGTTATTAATTCCAAAACTCTGTTAACGTTCAGTTGGTTAATAGCTCCATAACCCCTGTACTTTCAATTGAAAATGGTATTCTTCACTTTCTGATGGGAACCCACATTTAACATTGCTGAGTACTGCCTGGATTCAGTTCTGGCATGACTGCAGTACAGTGATGGCTGAAGTGGTCCCGCTACAGAAAATTTGCAATCAGTTTGGAGAGTGCTTGGGGATCTCTGGATAAATCAGGCTAAGCAATGTAAATGTCAGTTCTCATTTTCTTAGACACACGTACCACATCATGTGGAAGTTTACTGCTGTACAGGGTGAATGTAATAAGCCAGACAGAAGAATGCTAATTTTGTGTTCTTTATATGAGACAGCAGCCATTTAAAACTAAGTACAGTGTTTAACTGAGAGCACAAGAGTACCCTTATTCAGCAAGGCTTTAAAATGCTGACACAGGACAAAACAGCTCTGTTAGACGTAATCCAGTTGTCATTTATATTTACAGTGCTGTCTCTCATTTGCCTTCATCTCTGGCTTAACTATGCTTTTTCAGTTGCTCTCCAAAGAATTTTTTTTTTTTGTCCTGAAATTAGAAAGGGAAAGACTAAGGAAAAGATTTAAGAGACAAGTAAAGTCTTTTGCAGCAAGAGTATAAAAAGGTTATGAAAGACTATATAAAATGACTTATTTACTTTTTAATGTGTTTTACTAGGCAAATCCAATGGAGATATAGTATTTTGTTTCTAAATGTATCCTTAGAGAAGAGTGGAATAGCAATTACACATATCCATCACAGACATCACACAATAAATTAAAAGGCACACTAATGTGTATTTAAAAACGTATGAAGACTTATTTATCTCAGGTCCCTGCAAAGATGAATTCTGTTGCAAAGAATAAATACAGTTCTTTTAAGAAAATAAGAAATGCAAGACAGTATTTTAACATTTCATTATGGTATATGTATTAGCTCATGAGCCTAATTCTGCAACCAGTCAAGTCAGTAAGGCCCAGATCTCAAAGATATGTGAGCACATAACTCACATTAAAATCTGTGCCAATTAGATGCCTAAATACTTCTGAGGAGCTGTGCCCAACATCTTTGGTATTAACATCCATGGATGCAAGACCAAACCTACTGACCAAAAAGTGTTATTTACTGCCCTGAGCACAGGTATGTTATTCCTGAGTTCCATGCCAGACCTCTGATTCGCTCTGTGGCCTTGGTCAGGTCCATTTCTCTGCAATACAGTTTCTGTGTCTATAAACAGGGGGATGACAGCAATCTACCCCACAGATGTAATGTGAGGATCAGTTAGTTAAAAGCTGTAAAATGTTTGAAGGATGAAACTTACTAAGTACTATTGTATCCTATTCAGTAGGGACAGAGGTGCATATTGTGCACTCACCTTGAGACTGAGATAGCACTTAGGCCACTAAAAAGAGACCAAGTTGTTCATCTGATTCAGGAGTAGTACTGAGGGGTTCTCAGAGGAATCCTATCTATTCTTGGCTAAGAGTTGGTAATTATGAGTTTTAAGAGTGCTTTACTTAGAGAAGTGGTGGCATTCTTTGGGTTCTTTAAATGGAATCCCTGTGAGATATAATGTTACATTTGAAAGAACAAAGGCCAAGGATTTGAAAGGTGCAACTCTACCAAAAACATGTAATCATCACTGCATTATCCTAGTCCTTATTAACTTTCTGGGGCTTCCTTGGCTCTCTTTCTTTCTGTGAGTTTCTATATTTCCTTTATTTAGTTTAATTTGTTTCAGTTTATTTCTCCCTTCAGAGTATTAAGAATAGTTGGCTCCTCTGCTGGTGCAAATTACTGTAATCCCATTGATGCTAATGGAGCGATGGCAATTTGCACCAGTTCAGTGCTGTTTTATAACTACAGCCACAAATTTTAGCTCCTGAAAGCTGAGGTTGTTTGGATCCAGGGTTATGGTTCAAACCCTTTTCTAGCACTCTATTATGTTAGTTTTTTTTAAAAACAGAATTTCCAAAATAACTGCCAGAAGATGCATAGCGCTCTGCAGAAATAAACCCTTGGCAAAGGTTAATCTATGCACCAATGTGGACACCAGGTTTAGTGACAAATGCTTGTGCAGATATTCTTATTAGAAATTAGCTAAATTTATGGCTATGCAGGACAGGGAAATAAGACACAGTAAGATGAAGTTATGAATCCAATGTAAACCCAAAATATTGCTTACTATTCTCAAATCATCACTTTATCAATGAAATTATATGCCATGTATCATTGTCCAAGAAAGAAAAGAAGAAAGAAAGAAAATGTATTATTAAGTCTAGCAGAGCAATAAAGAGGATATAGATGCTTGAAGTCATTAATGTATATTTTATTCTTTCAGTACAACTCTATTAAATTCCACATTGTCTTTGTGTTTTTTTCCAAGGGTAAAATAGAAAGAAGCACTTTTTCCATTTTTATTTAGCCAGTTTAGAGCAAATTTAAAAAAAAATAACGTGATCCATGCTTCTGAAGTCTCGTTCTTTTAGCTTTGACTTTGGAAGCTGATTCAAAGTGTAAGCACTATCAGTGTCATTAAAACAGAAAATATTTGGGATGTGACTGATGCTGAAGGATGGATAAAGGTAGAGAAACTTAAATGGCTAAAGCAATTTTGTTCATTCAAAATATCTGTGTTTGACATTGCAAGGCAATAATATCCTCTACTGTTATATTGCCTTTATTGGTGAGGGTCAGGATTTAAAAAAATAAATATAAGGTACCAAAATGATAGCCTTATACACTGAAGTCTTTTCTGATGCACATATTGGAAGTTCCTCCCTTTGCTCTGTCTACTTCTGCCCCTATTTGGAATGACAGGTAGCATACATTGGAAGATTTAGTTTCCATGCCCACTCAGTTGTCCTCTCTGTTAAGGCTGCATGCAACATTGCCACTCAGTATTGTTTCTTGCTTAGCGGGAATTGAACTGAGACCACAAATTAATTTTCCCTAAGCCATCAATATCATCAGAAGATGAAAGCTTGGGCAGTATTTGAAACAGTGACTTAGGAGTTACTGACTTTGTAAGCACTCAAACTAATGTGACTGGTCCCACTGAAATCAATGGGCGTAAGCACTTACAAGATGAAGGCCTTAAAGGTGAAATATAATATATTTTGGCCATGATTCTGATCTCATTTATAGGAATTGTATGTCATCTTTAATGGAGTTACTCTTAAGTTACACCAGTGAAAATCATAATTATGGCCCCTATTACCAACCTGCTGAGCTATCCAGCCATCTCTACTTTTTTCACGCACTGTTCCTTTAAGTATTACTATACATTCTGTTATGAAAAATAGCTACCACTGTATCAATGCTTGTAATCCATGGAGGTGGGTTTTAATTTGTTAAAAATACATGAATACTCCTTTGCATAAATTGGCAGAATTTGGATCACAGTCAGCTGACACCCACTCTTTAAGATTCTATATTTCATGATTTTTCCCAGGCTGTAACCACTTTGGTGGCTAAGGACATAGGTTTCTGGCCAAGAGTTTCAAAAACAGAAGCCTGAAGTTAGCCTCTTAAGTCCATCTTTAGGCTCCTAGGTAGATGGGATGATTTTCAGGGACAGCTGTAAGTACTCAACACTTTTGAAAAGTTGGCCACTTATTTATTGGTGAAAATTGGAGGGGGGGGCACAGCAAAAGCAGAATGCAGAGTTGATCATCTAACTTCCATTGAATTATCTAGCTTTCAGTGATGCCTTTCAAAAGCTCCCCTAAATCAGGACATACGAGCCCTCCCTTAGCCTCTTATTTCTAAAAACCCTGGCTATCAAAAGCAGTAAACTCTCCTAAGCCCTGTTCCTGAGCTGAAGGAAAGTTTACAACCCCCAGCGTTCCAGATTTTCATGCACTACTAGTCATTTATGTCATCATCAATAAAACACCAAAAGCAGTTGGCCTTTGTTTAACCCAATTTTGATGTTTTTAGCCATATAACTGATTATACTGTGCATGCAACTGAGGTTTGAAAGGAAATTTTTAGTCTATTGGGTAATCAGTTCCTTAACTTCACATCCAAACCACAAAATGTGTATTTGCTTTAAATTTTGTTCTGCACTGCGAAGCTGTTGAAAATCTGCTCAAGATAAAGTTGGCCAGGTTTGCAGCTAAATTATACACATAATACCTCATCTCCCCATAAAATATAAAAAGCTTGGGTCCAGAAGACACATTCTGCCTTGGACACCAGCTTGAATTTTATAGATGGCTATGTATTGGAGAAAGCACCTTTAATTCAAGAGTGATTGGTGTAGAGGCATATAGCAGATACAGGTGTCAGTAACAACCTTGTAGTTTATATTATTTTACTTGAGTTTAACATTGCAGTTTATTGTTAACCAGTTTCCTCTTTATCCCTTGTAACTGCAGATTTATTAGCAGAAATGTGTTGTGTAAATGATGATTTATGATGGAGTCATGTTCCCTCAGAAAACGTATTGATTTAGAATGAAGTCGCAGTTCCTGCTACAAAGGCATGTTGTGGGAGATGTGAAGGATCTGCCTTGAGTTTAATTAAATTTATCTGACTGCCATACCATGCATTTCCTTTCATTTCTAAGATTTTACATGAAGGAAAATGGTTATGTTAGCTTTTTGGGTGTTCAAAGCTCATGTGATGTGCATTTCTTAACATATCACGATTACCGGGGTTCGTCTTTGTTCAATTCTTTCATCAGTTCAAAGCAGTATGACATTTACCTTAGCAGCATTTTAAATGAACTAATCAATAGCTAGATGTTTGCTATTAAGAATGATGAAGAAAGGTCGAGTAAGAGGCAAACAAGGTTATCTGTTATCTACTTTTAATGTATTGCCTAATTTTCTTCTATGTTAAAGGAAGGAAAGCCTCCATATAATAGATTCTAACACACACACAGAGAATTTAATATAAAAGCTCAAGGGTGGACTTTTCAAAAACTGCACATTTTTTTGATGTCACTGATTCTTTTTTCCCCAAAGGAGCTTTACTGCTGCCACCAAAGGGGTCCTGACTAAAGAATAAAAACCAAACATTTAAAAGATAGCCAGATGCCTTTAGGACCTTTTCCAACACTGTTTTATATAAGGCTCTGAAAAATTTTAAGTCAGTGTCAGAAAGAGAGAATCTAATTTGTCACAGTATTTTTGTATTTTATACATGCATTGTTATAGTATGAATCAGTGGTTTCCATACTGTAGCCTGGGAAGCTTTTTCTGTCACTATTCAAGATGCTATTTTCAGAGAGATTTTTGGCCACCTTAATTAACTTGTTCATTCATTAATGAAGGCACCCTACTGAACCCTGTATGACTGCTTCATTTCTTTCCTCACCAAGCAATTCCTTTGGTGTAGATCAGCACGACTGTGACCAAATTTGCAACAAATTCAAAGCAGAACTGAAGCAATGTCAACAGGGCTGGTTGACAAAAGGTTTTGTTGGGACCCTTTGTAAAATAACCTACTGAGCTCCATCCACATATGCCCATTCCCCACCCCCACACTTCAACGTAGTCACTTTCCTTGACCACCCCTTGCCTCTCTTCAAAACATGCCACCATAGGCCCTTCACATCTGTCTGTGTGCCCTTGCAGCTGCCACTGAAAGTCAATGAGAAACCAGAAGGGATTTATGAAATTATGTGCTATATGCAACACCATAGGTTACATAGACTGAACATAGCCCCACATGACAAATAAATAGGATAGAGAAATCAAATTACAAAGTGGCCAGGAAAGAGTCAATATTAAAGCAATGGGAGATGCATACAAAGGAAGGAAATTTGGTGCTAATAAATGAAAAATCCTATCATACACCAAAGACAGGACTGAAATTCCATTGACATCAGTGGAAAAAAAAGCACAGTACAATAAATTGAGCTCATTTTCCTCTTGTCCCTAATACTATCCTAATGTTCCTTTTCCATGAAACCAAGCATGATTGCCCCAGATTTTGTACAGAATTTTAACTTTTAGTCCCTAGTTATTTACTGTGATCAGAGAAACACATATTCTCCTTTTTGCTTTCTGTCTGCAGATTGTTACCATTCTAATGCCCATCCTTGCTTCAAAGGCAGCCCTAAAGCTTATTATAGGTGCTGTAGTTTTTCCTGCAGGTGTTTTGTACAGTTTACATTGGTTTTAACTAAGTTTCTCATCATCATCATCATATGCTCATTGTTATCATTGTATTTTTTGCTTTTAACACTACCAACCCTGAAATACCAAACATTCCTGTGCAGATGTTCTCCATTTCATTTAGAAGTGCTTATGAGAACATTTCATGGACAGAGAGGGGTTAAAGAGATTTTCCCCCGTCTCATATTTTGCCAAGATGTGGAGCGTTGAAATTCTGATCAGTCAGTCCGCACATTTTCAATGTTCAGTATCAAGGTCACAAATGACAGAAGGGGCAGATATTTTTATATTGCTGCCAAGATGCAATGATTCTCCAGTTACTTTGTTCAGTGTTTACATCCCATTATGAGCTACTGTGAGTTCTATGATAAAAGGATATCTGTAGCTTTAATTAAAACTATATATCGCATATATTTAGAATGTCCACATCTCCCTGAATTGAATACCTCCATTACTGGATACAAAATGGGATGTATTTTCAAATCAATTTAACCAGCAGATCTCCAGTGACTTCAGCTATAACACTGATTGTAATAAACAAACATAACTGTAAATGATTTGATATGTTCCAAAATTCATCTGGATGCTTATTGTTTTACTATTTTCAGAGCAGACAGCTCTATTCTTAGCTGCATTATTCTTTAGTGAATAATTACACTTCAACTTTCTGTCTCCTGCTGTGGATGTAGAATTCCGGTCTCTGATTGTTAAAGATAGAAGTTTTTTTTATCATATAACTCCCCTAATGAGGGATAGTTAAATGCTGTCAATTATACAGAACAGGTGCAAGCAGCAAGGACAAGGCCCACTTTACATTCCAGCCTCAGATGGTTCCTTTTTGCCTTGATCACGGAAGTGACTCAAATGTAATATTATTGATGTAATTGTATGCATATCTGTTTTCTTTATATTATGTTACATAGTAAAATTAATTCCATTTTACAAATGGGGAAACTGATGCCCACTGACTTCCCTAAGGTCATCAGGTAGACTGGTGACAGCTAGGAGCAGAACACAGATCTTCTAAGGCCATGTATTAACTGCTTTTTTTTTTTTTTTTAAATACCTAAAGGCAGCTAATGTGCAGAAGTTATCCCAAGGTGAAAACACACTGACGCCCAGGCACTTTAGTTTTATCATGAAGTAAAAGCATGGAGGTCAACTCCTAGAAGGTGGAATGGACCGTTTATCTCACAATACACCTAAAGCGCTTGGTTTTGACTGTTATTTTACCTTGGGATAGATCATTAGTGTTAGTTACTCTGGAGTAAAAAGATTTTCTTTTTTTTTAGCATTTAGGCTTGAGTTCACATCAGTGAGCTATCCACTAACCCAGTGGTTCCCAGCCACTGTGTGAGGACACATTACTATGTCACCACACTGCAGTAAGTGTATCATGGAGAGCCACTGCAATGGCTGGATTTGGCTTGTGGGAGGAGGGCTGGTATGTCCTATAGGGTTGCAATACGTCACAAAGTGTGTCATGACTGGCAAAAGGTTGCGAGCCACTGGCCTAACCCACCCTGCCTACTTCTGTAAGTATTCTGACTGAGGTCAGTGAGTCAGAAATAAGCTACTCAAGTCAATGCAACTGACTACTCACAATTGTACTCATCATGGTTCTGATTCAGTATGATACTAAAATATGGAGCTAATTTTAAGAATGAGTACTTCCACAGAAGTTAATGGGTTTAAAGTTAGGCAAGTGCTCCTGAACCCTGCTTAAAGGACGCCTAAACTTGGAAGTTTGTGCAGGTTCTGGCCCAAAGTTAGACAATTAAAACAAACAACTAGTTGACACATGAGAGTGGGAATAGGTTAACATTGGCAGCTGAAAACAAGTAAGTTTATCAGGAGGATTTGAAGGAGAAATGGTAGGTTGTTGATGATGGGGGAAGGGCAGACTGATCCAAGATAAAAAGGTGCAAAAGTGCAAGAGGAGACAAATACTCCAGCACCTAAATAACAAGATGTATTCTTAATGGGAAGAAGGAAAAATATTGCTGAATTTTCTGCCAAGTAAACCCTCCTCAGGCTCGTTTTCAGACGCGCAATGCTCAAAGGTATATTGGTTCCTAACTCCTATGATGCACCTAACTTGTAATGGAAGTTAGGTTTCTAAGTATGTTTGCAGATATAGGACTTCATCTAAAATGTTAGTATTCTGAATTCTGCTGGCAGGAGGACTTGATGTAAGGTAGGCTTAGAAGCTGTGTCTAACAGCTTCTGAAGTGGGGCAACTAATCTGCATGAGTCCTGCATGAACACAAAGAGCACAATTAGGTATTAGCATACTGGCTGTAGGGCATAGTGGGTAATGGTATTTGGGGTTAATCTGATCACCAATCTGTCAATATCTGTAATTCTACTGAAGGGAAATAAGAAATACTGTCTTTGGTGATATGCTATTCTCTGCTTGTTCCAAATCTGTTTGGGTTAGTTAAGGGGTAAAAACTATCCTTAGTTAAAAAGAGACCTGTAAGAGAGGCCACTGGCTATTTCAGCATGGGAAAGTTTTAAGACAGAGGTGGGGGTTGGCATGTCTCCTTCTGTAGTGATGTCTGAGTCAAATTACTTCACCCATCTAGCCCCACTGTCAAATGATAGATCTGACTGGGCTTCTTTAAGGCCTCCTCTGTCATGTTAAAGGAAGTAGCTGTTTACAGCTTCTTAAGGTTTAAGAGCTGGAATCACTAGAGGAGAGAGAGCTCTCTCTGAGTTGAAATCACTGAAGAGGAGCAGCAGATGGAGTGACAGGAGGGCAGAGCTGGTGGATGGTGAAAGTGGAGAGCTGGGAGGTGTGAGTGACCAGTGGGCAGAGCTGGTGGACAGCGCACAAAGCCAAGGGATGGCTCTAGTAGATAGAGTGAGTGACCAGCGAGTGGTGCCAGCAGACAGCTGGTGTGAAAGACACTCCCTACATACCTCAGGGCTGGTTGGGAGCCTAGTTAGCACTGATTTTCCAGATCAGTGCCAATTTTTCCCATTAAGTCTTGTATGTTCTGTTATGTGCTGTGGGTTGTTGGAAACTTTGCTGTGTATTGATTTTCTAGATCAGTGTTGATCTCTGTTATTTGGCCTTTTACATTACATTTTACTACTATTAAAAGTTCTGTTTGTTACACTCAGACTAGTGCTTGCGAGTGGGGAAGACTTACCCCTTTGGGGTGCCCAGGGAACAGTGCAGGATTCCCCAGATATCTGGGTGGGGGCTTGAGCCAGTTGGTGCTGTAACATTATTTGGAAACCTCTAGATATAGAGCCCAGCCCCTGTCCTGCCAGCTTGCCCTGGCAGAAGGGTTACATACTGCTAACAATTGTAGAATTGTTGTTCAATTAATATCTGTAGTGCGATACTATCTCAGCACTTTATAAACAATGAAAAATGGTGTCCTGTCCCTGAGATGCTCAACATCTAAGTTTAAGTTTAGGCAAGCCATGTACAACGGAGTAGAAGGAATCTTGCAATAGAGTTATGCATTTGTTGATATTGCTGGTACATGCATTTTAAGAAGTACCTGGCTCCTTTTACATAGTTTTCTAAATAATTAAAATAAAAAGGTACTAGTTTTGTTCAGCAGCCTCAATAATGGTAATGATTCAGCATTGCTGTTCCTAGAAGCTACTAAAGACTCACACTACAAATAAATGCTATTGCTGGTGCCCAAAGCTACCAAAAGCTGTCAGAACCATCACAAAGCAAGTTTCAAGGAGTGTAGAGATAATGAAGTGCTAACATTTTATGAGATCATCTTTTCATTAGAAAAGAGGCAAATGTATCGCCATCTGAGAGAGTGAGCATCATCCTAAACCCTTGAGCTTTATGCATTGTGCACTAAGGCTATGTCTACACTGGCAAATTAGTCCGGACTAAGCAGGCTTAGTCCGGACTAATTTACTCCATGGCTACACTAGGCTTTCCTTAGTTAGAAATAAGAAATTTCTTAGTTTAAACTAAGGAAAGCTTAGTATGAGCTAGTTAGTACTGGCACTTAGTCCAGACTAACTGCCTTAGTTCGGTTCTAAGTCCAGCCAAGATCCAAACTAAGGTTTATTTCTAACTTACCAAATTTGAATTAAGCTGGTTACTTCGAACTAACCACGTGTTCTAGTTCAAACTAAGCATTAGGTCGAACTAGGACGCATGGTTAGTTTGAACTAAAAAGTTCATGCCCACAGTTAGTTTGAACTAACCCGAGGTTACTTCGAACTAACCTCAAACTTCTTAGTTTGAACTAAAAAGTCTGAACTAACCGTGGCAGATGTAGACACAGCCTAGGAGACTGAAAGATTTGCTGCAGCAAACTTCAGTGCTGCACAGGGATGTTGAGGAGTGTATATTTACTTCACCATTTAAGTACTAATTTGGTCCATCATTAAATCATAACACACTTTAAGTTTACACTGAACACAAAAATGAGTGTTTTTTTTGAAAATTTTAGCTGAGCTTACAAAATCTTAGCTTACCAAATGAGGAAAATGGCTACCAAATTATTGGTGAAATTAAACATAAGAATAGCAGTTGAACTAAAATATCAGCAATTAGGAAGGTATTTCAAGAGTTCTGTCAACCAGCACATAACTCTCATCTGAAGGCCAGATTGAGTGAAATGATGAACTGTTTGTATACCAATCTCTCCTTTTGGTCTGACAGTGCTCTTCATTTGTTAGAATCCCAGTGGGCAATGTCTGAGGTATGGGAAGCTATTACAGGGCCTAATGTTGAATAAGGCCCTAGGGCCTGATGGCCACTTAATTAATTCCTATATGGCCATGTAACTGGAAGTAATTCCTTGCTGATTAGAGTGTTTTGAAACATTTTCGAAACGTGTTCTACCAGCTATTAGATATAAGTCCTAATGGAAACCATTTCACAACTGTGCCTCTTACAGGCAAACTTTCAATGGGGTATGGTTGCTGAACTGCCATTTTATGCCTTTGCAAATCTCCATATAGGGAACTTGCTAATTTAATTTTCAGTGGGACTATGTTCCTAAATTAGTTAAAAAAAACAATTAAAATCACCCCCTTAAGCACCCATCTTTGAGAATATTTTCCTTATTATTTCTTCAGTTTGTGAAGTATCCATTAACAGACTTTGATTTGCTCATTGATCATGATTGTCAGACCAATGGTCCATCTAGCTTTATATCCTGTCTTCTGACAGTGGTCAGCACCAAGTGCTGCAGAAGCAATAAATATAACAGGTAATCATCAAGTGACCCATTCCATCAACCATTCCTACTCTCTGGCACAGAGGAATCCCTGCCTATCCTAGCTAATAGCCATCGATGGACCTATCCTCCATGGATTTATCTAGTTCTTTTTAAAATCCTGTTATAGTTTTGGCCTTCACAACATCCTCTGGCAGGGAGTTCCACAGGCTGATTGTGTGTTTTGTGAAGAAGTATTTCCTTATGTCTGTTTTAAATGTTCTTTCCATTAATTTAAATTCATCACCCTCTAGGTTTTGCATTATAAGAAGGAGTAAATAACATTTCTTTTTTCCAGTATGAAAAGTCCCAGTCTAATAATCTCCCCTCATATGGAAGCATTTCCATACCCTTAATCATTTTAATTGACCTTTTTTGTGCCTTTTCCTATTACTTTTTTTTTCTTCAGATTTCAGCTTAAAATATTTAGATTGCAAATTCTTTGGCACAGGAATTATATTTTTGTTCTGTATTTGACGAGCACTTTTCACAGTGTGGTCCTGCTTCATGACTGGGACTCCCAGGCACTTCACAACACATAATAAACAATAATAATAAAATACCTCATGTAAACTTATTGAAGCCTGTGGATCATTTTCATACTACTTGTTTCAAATAAGTTTATTTCTTAATGTGCAGTGTGTTATTGGACACCTAAGTGATGGCATTATTTCTTCAGCCTGCATGTTCTTAAAACAGCCAAGAACTTTCCACATGAACATCAAAAACATACATTAGTGCATGAGTCCCCATGTTATTATGTGAATATAGAGAATGAGTATATTGCAACACTCTGGTAACCAAAATTCCATCTGCAGAAATGTTAATGGAAGGAAAGACAAACCAAATTGTGTATGTGGCTAAACTGAAAATGCAATGCAGATTTTTCAAAAAATAATTGCTTAAGATTTTATCAGTCACTAAGCTCTAATTATTATTGTGGATGTACGTCAATGTCACATTTCCAAAATCTTTATTATATGGAAAAATAGCTAAACATGCTCTTTAAATTAAAGAGACAGTGATTTCTAATGTAAATTATTTAGTTAGGCCTTCCTTTCTTCAGCTGTGAACTACATTCCAAGACCAATATCTCAAAAGTATTAATTGAACCTGAGAGTCTCCATTATCAGGAGTCCAGCATTGGTCCTGACTTCCAGAAAGTCTGAGCTCCTGTGATCCCAGTTGAATTCAATGGCAGCTTGGGTCCTCAGCACATGAAAAAAAATCAGGCTTTATGTGTCTCAAACTGGGTACCTAAATGTTTATATTCCCAAACATTTTTGGTCCTAATTGCCTACCACAGCATGCTTTTCTCTATTCCCACATTTCATCTTATTATCTCCTTTGTACAGCAGACTGCTTGGGTCTGCTTTATCTAATCACTTAATTGCTGCATATGAGTGCACAGACTCTTTGGGCCAATCATTTTAGAAACCCAGCTCTCTTAACTATGGGGAAAATTGGGAGGCATACCTGCATTTTACAGTGCCCTTCTATTCCTTTCACCAATTGGTTAATGGTTACATTGTTTTATTATCCCAAACATGATATGTCAGTGAATATAGAACCTATTGGGTCCTACAGGGCAGGAGCAATCAATTTGGTGTTTGTGGTCATGCCTACGATCAGTGGGCCTACTTGGATTCCTCATCACTTGATCCATTAGTCACCAGGGAAGAGAGTGGATGTAAATAAGTAGCTGCACCTCTGAAGTTTTATTCTAATTATTCTTTTTAGAGTTAGGGCCAGATCCCCAGCTATGGTAATTTAAATTGGAGTTGCTTCATTGACAGCAGTGGTCCTGTTCTGACTTACACCCACCAAGAGTCCTCTCCCTAGAGTCATATGCAACATTTCTACCTCTCTCAGCATCCATGAGAAGGGGAGAATGGAGCTTTAATGAAAGCAATAGAACAATACAAATGTTTTTCTAGTGAAAAGTCAGGTAGTTTCATTTTTCATGAGTAATGCAAACATTTTTTACAGCTGTATCTCCTGGCCCAATATTTCACTTAAAAGCAAGTTCAAATTCTGCCAAAAAATTGGCCACAAGGAAATGAGAAGTGGCTCCTGGAAATAATAAACAGATCAGTGTGATTTTATTAAGGGGTAACACTTTGCTGATAATGATGAAAGGGAAATTTAATCAAATCCACTTGTCCATCTCAGTGCAGTTAAATTCACTGATCTGCTTCTTAGATATCAAGAAGGAATTTGACCAGGTCAAATAGACCTTCCTCTTTTATATATTTTGTGAAAATCTGGATTTGACTTGAACTTTGCTTAATTTTATGTTTCACTAAAGGCATATGTTTTGGTCAATGGTGGGTTATCCTAGGAATTTTACTTTCATGGAGACAGTAAGCAGTGGAATCTGTGTGTTACCTGGGTCTTTTAATTTCATGAATTTATCAGCTGGTTCAAGCTGTTGGACATAATGCTAATGATTGAGACATCCATCCTCCTGGAAAAACAAAAAGTTACATTTCACATAGATTGTATTTTTTTTTACTCTTACTTTTATTTCTATGACTAGAAAGTTTCAATAGCCTATACTCTGAATTTTAGCACAATAGGATTTTCTATAAAAATCCAAAGCACTTTTAAAACTTATTAAAACCCTTATTTCCTTTTATAGACTCTTGGTGAATTAAAGTACAATTCAGAAGGAGCAAGGGTGGCAGAATCTTATCTTAAATCTTTAAATACTTCAATTATCAATTTACCTCTCACCCTTTCTTCTTTAAATACAACATTCCCTCCTTTGAGAAAGGAGCCTAGAGAAAGGAATGTCAGGCTATGTTCACATGTAAACTGTTATTTTGAAATAAGTTATTTCAAAATGAATTATTTCGAAATAAAGTCCTTATTTCAAAATAAGTTCATTTGAATGAAAAAAATGTTAATTTGAATTAAGGGAAAAGCTCAAAGCGAAATAGTATGTCCAAACACAGGACTTGCTATTTCACATTAGGACAGGGGCACCATGGGAGGTGTGGCAACATGGCCCCCTCCCTGGGTCATGTCCCCACCCAATAAAGTCTAAAAGCAAGGCACCCTGGGAACGAGAAGGGCAGAAGTGTTATTTTGAAATAATGTTATTTTGAAATAACACGTCCGAATGTCGTTTCGAAACAATGGCTATTTTGATTTCATGCGAGGTTTTACTGTTTCGAAACAATGGCTGTTATTTTGAAACAATGAGTCCCATTGTTTCAAAATAACAGAACGTCACCTGGACATAAGAAATTTTATTTTGAAACAACGGCTGTTGTTTCGAAATAAAACTCTCGTCTGAACACAGCCTTAATGTTTTACTATTGTTATTGGATTGGATGAATCATTAAAATTCATCTTGTTGGACTTTACAGTGTTGTATATTATGCTAGTAACTACAAAGTGTTTTTGAGCTAGGCACAGTGAAATTGCATTGGGCTTCCAATAAGAGCATCACAATTTTGTAAAATTAGGCTACAGATGATCTTTCTGAATCTTTTTTTCTATACTATTTCCTATATTTTCTCCTTTTCTCATTGGTGAGTAAGAACTGTTCATCCCTTGGAAGTCAGCATGCACATGACATGAACATTGTATGTGGACAAGTTCCAAAGGGGTAGCCGTATTAGTCTAGCTCAGCAAAAACAAACAATGAGTCCTGGCGCACTTTCAAAGACTAACACGTGTGTGTGCACACGCACACATGCATGTGTATGCTTTCACTTTGTGACCCACATCTGCTAGGGACTGATAGGAAACTTTTCAAACATGTAGATCATTCCATTGTTTATATCCAGTAGTATTTGCATAATATTATTCATAAAAACAGAATTTCTTACTCCACTGCACAGGCACCCACAATCTGAGCTGTCCTCTGAGGGGGGTTAGTGGGTTTTTAGATTCTTTTACTCCCCTATATAGGCAGCCAGACCAAGTTTCATTCTCGGTTTCCTGCTCCAAACACAATCTAATTAGATCAGGGGTCTCAAACTCAAATCACCATGAGGCCTGCATGAGGACTAGTACGTTAGCCCAAAGGCCACACCACTGAAACCCCCTCATACAACAATATTGCAAATATCAGTAACAATAGTGTTGTGCAGGCCTCAGGAAATAGCTTTAGGGGACACATGCAGCCTGTGGGCCACGTGTTCGAGACCCTGAATTAGATCCCACAGAGGTTTAGCTGTTGCAGATATTTCAAGTCCTTCCTGTGCACAGTGGGGAGATTGTCAAAGGTATACATGGGAGTTAAGCCCTCAACTCCCATTGTCTATTACTGGGAGTTGGACGAAGCACTCAACAATCTCTCCTTCTGGCTTTTTCCCACACATTGTACCCACCAAACAAATAGCTGCTGAATGATACAGTTCATTGATTTTTAAGGAGTGTTTTAAATCTTATGGTGTTGATTTTTCTCTGCTGTCTTCCCCCGCATTCTTGTTCCCCTCACCTTTCTTATTTAATGTTTATTTGCAGTCCTTTTAGCACTTCACGAGAAAATTAACAATGACATGAATGAATCCAAAGACACACTGTGCTTTAAACTGCTTCTAAAACACCTACAACAAGGTCAGTATTTACAGTTTGCTTTATGGTAACCATTCCCTCCAGACTGCCCTAATTTACAGACAAAGGAGCTGCCAAGTTTAATAGACTGGCATGCATGACCCACCACGGAAAATGATTCAGTTAGGTATGGAATTAAACATGAGCTACTTTTCCAATTTGCTGCATGTCAGATAATATATAAAGTACGATAGGAGATTGTTCTAATTTTTCCTGTCCCTTTTTTTAACATCAATAGCCTACTCCCTGCAGCAGCTAAGAGAAGAAAGTACAATAAAAATGTTTAAATGTTCTTAACTGCCTAAAGCATGTTATAAAAATATATGAGAAAAAGGAAGCCACAACTGTTTATGGAACACTTCAGAAATTCCCAGACAACTGTCAGAAAACTCATCTACTGTAAAGACAAAGGGCTAAAATCTAGTTCCAGGTACAAAACCACACAAATTAAACCACTTGCCAGTGGCTGGAGTAACTTACACAGGATAGGTGCGTATGAGCCTAGGTCAGAGAACTGATGTGCTTAAGTGTATGGGCCATACCCCCAAGCTTTGCTATGCCATGACCGTGTAGCATTCTGTCCATGGACTGCATGTAGAGTGCTACTGCAGTTTATTAAGTCAGAAGTAAAGGACAGAATTTGTTTGGTTCCACGCCTTGCTGCAATTCCTTGGGCATTCACGTCACAAGCAAAGCAGCAGCCAGAATTTCCCCAATGCCTGTTCTAGCAGCTGAAATTTGCTCCATAGGTTCATGATTATTTATTTTTAAGGCTAAATTGTGCCTTCTGGGTGCATCCTGGAGGGGAGCACTACCAAAGACAAACACCTGAAGGCATTTTGGCTCAGATCCACAAAGGGACTAACTTTTAAGTGCCTAGAAAAATCACAGAAAGCCACAAAGCCTAAGTTAGGCACCTAGGCCACCGAGGGTATGTCCACATAGGCTTCTTATTTCGAAACAACAGAGGTTGTTTCGAAATAAGAAGCGGCATGTCCACACGACGCACTGTTATTTTGAAACCATTAAACCTCGCATCTAATCGAAATAGGCGTTGTTTTGTAATAGTTGTTTCGAAACAACGGCTTTTGGACACGTTGTTTCAAAACAACACCATTGTTTTGAAACAACATGTCCGAACGGCCGTGTTTTGAAATAACCATTTTGAAACAATGGCTATTTCGATAGCAGTCTTTCCCTTAGTTCAAATTAACAAACTGTTAATTTGAATTAATTTATTTCAAAATAAGGGCTTTATTTTGAAATAACTCATTTCAAAATGGCTATTTTGAAATAATGATGTATGTGTGGACATTGCCCTAGACAATGAATAGTGAGAAAAAGGCACCTGAAAGCACAGTCCACAAAGGCCCATATGCTGGCATGGAGCTGCCTAAGCTAGCCAATGGGAAATGCTGACAAGAGGAATGTGTGCTGAACACTGGTCCCTCCACAGAGTTCAGCAGCTATGTCAGGGCTCCAGGGAAGTGCCTAAGGCTGTTTGTGATCCACAGACAGGGATCCCTTTCTTGAAGTCAGGCTGCTTAGGAGCCTAAGCTGTTCTTGACAAGTTCCAGAGGGGTAGCCATGTATGTAGTCTATTCCAGCAAAACCAAAACAAAAAAGGAGTTCTGTAGAACTTTTAAAGACTAACAATAAACAATAACTAATAAATAAATTTGCTAGTCTTTAAAAGTGCCACAGAACCCCTTTCTTTAACCCAGGGATCTCAAATTGAAATCACCAGGAGGGCCACATGTGTATTTACTTTAAGAAACTTAAACAGTATCATCAGGAAGACAAAAATTAAGTAAACACTCTTTCAATTTTGCATTATCAACTATTCGAGAAATTCTAAGTGTTGTTGCGGGCTGCAGGAAATAACTTTAGGGGCTGCATGCAGCCTGTGGCCATAAGTTTGAGACCCATGTTTTAAGCCATTCTTGCTACACTGAACAAATATAGTCAGGATTACTAAATTGTGTAGCACTGTCCTAAAGAAGAGGATGGGGTCCTTTCCTAGCCACCACCCATTCTGAACCGTTTGTTTCAGATGATCAGACTATTAAGCATGAAGTTGAACTATCCTTCTAATTCTCTTAACTGCAGTTATTATTACTGATCATAAAAGGAACAGATCATTTTCAACTTCAGCTTCTTCCAATGGCTATGAATTCCACTGGCTATGGCGCATGCTGAACAAAGAGGTAGACTGTAAAATTTTACTTAGAAGTTTTAATCTATTATAATGCCTTATGGCAATATTCAGGTGTTAAAGTATAATTTAGCAGGGCCTGGAACCCTCCTAAATTTCTGGATCCCCCTCACAGGTCCAGGCTCCCTTCACACATTGCAGCTATTGCTCCCCAAATGCCTGGTCCGCACCCCAGCTACTACCCCCTGCCCCAGCTGATGCTCCACAAATGTCTCCCCTCCATCCCAGCTGCTGCCCCCAAATGCCTGCCTCCAGACACCTCCTTCCCCTTATCCTCCTTAGTCCCAATCCCCATTCCCTAAGCTCCCTGCCCCCTGTGCCCGCACTCCAGCCCTCCTAACCCCCCATCCCCAGCTACCCTGTCTTCATTCCACCCTCTTCAGCCCCCCAGCCCACTCCAGACCTCCCCAGGCCGCCATCCTGACCTCTTCTTCCCACCCCCCATGCTTTCCCTGCTGGCTGCCTGTCCCCATCCCTCCTAGCCCCCTTACCTGTGTCAGTGACGTGGCCAAGGAGCCGGGATGGGGACAGAGAGGCTATGGTGCCAGCGAGAGGGTGCACAGGCTGGAGACTGGATCTGGGCTGCACATGCTGCCTGGGCCCAGCAGGAAGGGGTGGAGCTGGCACAGGCGCCGGGAAAGGGGGTGAGGGGTAGTCGAGGTTGCTCCAGCCCCTTCCTTGAGCTGACCCTGGGAGGAAAATGCCAGAATGCTGTGTTCCGGTGCATTCATCTATTTTTAGGGGACCCTGGAACACAGCATTCTGGCACCTTCCCCTATTTTTAGGGGCCTCACAATGCTGCATCCCTGAAAATAGGGGGCCCCAGCATGCTGTTTCAGGATGTTCCTCCTTACTTTAACCTCTGAATATATTGTATGCTTGTTATGGTAGCAATAAGTTTTGACTAATATTAATGTCTTCCAGGAGCAAGGTGGGGACAGAAGGAGTTTGTTGCATGGTAGCAGCCATTACTGAAACATTCCTTTGTTGTGCTCTGGTCTCAACTAATAGTGCTCTCATTTGCAAGTCCAGGCCAATTCCACTGAAATAAATAGGGTCTTTCTATTGACCTAGATGAGAGTTCAAAGGGGCTCTAAGAGCAGCCTTCAATACCACAGGCCATGAGAATGACATCGTTATCAGGGTTTGATTCTGACCACTTTCACACTGGTATAACTCCATGACATCACTGGAGGCTCTCCTGATCTGTGGCAGAATAGTTAGATCCTACATGCACAAGAGCGGAGACAATTAATTTAGCAGTGCAAAGATGTTCAAACTAGTTCACTGAAGGATATGACTGAAGTCTGCTTCTTTTGGGTGACCAGGGGGAGGAAATAAGACCAGCTGGCTCATCAGTAAGAGCCAGCTGGACAACTTCTTTTAAAACAAATAGTTTTTATTAACTTTAAAACACCCATTATCTAACTACCCTGGCATAGCTGGATAGCATGGAACTGAACAATAACATCTGATTCTTGTCATTACCTCATACTGCCTTAGGCTGTCATCTTGCAGCTCTGATAAAGGGCTAGACTATAATGTTATAGTCCCTCTTGGGCAAACTGTGGCATGTAGCTGCACAGCCACAGGAGCAGGCCAGAAATTGAATTATGACTCAGTCAGAATTAATTCCCTGCTCCCCATTCCTCTAGGAGAAGTAAATAGCGTTACTCCTTTTCAAGGAGCCGTTTTCTCCTCCTTATGCACCTGCCAGCTACCCTGGCTGATGAGTAGAAAGGGGAATGAAGCCTAGGATGGAGAAGCAGGGAAGTTATCCCAAGACCCTCTTTATTGGGATGGGAATATTTTTACAGTGAAGTAAAGAAGTCCCTAGGAATCATCTCCTGTATCTTAGAGTAGTTGCCACAATATTGTCTCAGACCATGGTTCCCTTCCCCACTTTGCTTTGGCTATATCTAGTATATGTTAAGTAGCTGTATTTAAGTTGCTGTCTCACTGGTACTTATCAGTGCAGCGTGGAATGCTATTAACCATGAAGACAGCTCAACTACTGAGAATGCTCAATGACTGACATTTTAAAGGTTAACTTTCATCCAAAAGATGCTGCTGCCACAACAAATGTGTATATAGCTTGTGCCACTGACAGTGATGAGAAATGTATAATGTCAGTTCAAGGTGAGTGGCTGCAAAGTCAAAAGGAGTCCACTGACCATAAATCCCTTGGCACCACTTAACTGTCTTGACTTTTCTGAGGAAAAGATGACTAAATAAAAGGATGAGTGCTGCACACACTGTCTACTTGTCTTTTGGGTTTGGCTTTTGTTTTCCCCGTCAAAGTCTGTCTCTTGACTCCTCATCTGTCAATTAGGTTATATTTTTCCTCTGCACCAGGAATGATGTTTATGACTCTACTAGAGGTAGAAGCGAGCACCATGGTGCATTATGAACAATAGATGGAACAGAGAAGAGGGGAAGGATTAAACAATGTGGAATATGAACATTATATATATAATTATTTTATTCTGTTGTTCAGTTGTGAAGGCTTGTGCTCCCACTGTGCTGATGTATTTCAATACCTGGATGACATTTGTTATTCAGTATAAATATCACCCCTCAAATCAGTTGTAGGTATCATTAGATTTAGATTTTTCTATCTCCCCTTCCTAAGCTGTTTCTAGATAGGCTTATTGCATTAACTGCTGTCATAATTCCTTTGTTTCATGTTTGGGGTATTTGAGACCAACAGTCAGGATAAGGGCCCAATTGCACTTGGAGCTGAATCAGTATGCACATGATCTTTAAATCAAGATTGGATGTATTTCTGCTATAGCCCATTCAGCTGTTGTGGACTGATACAGGTATTATTGATTACAGTCTAGAGCTGACACAAATCACAATATTATAATGGCTCATTCTAGATTTCAAATATTTAATTATGAGTCTTTGATTATCTTTGACCCCAACAGCTTACAACCTGGGAAATATGATCTATGATGGTTCGGGAGAGATAATCACTTCATATGTATATATACGTTCATGCACACTAAGTGCCACATATCCCCATGTATTCCTCTGTACAACCTATGCTATACTTTAATTAAAATGTCCAGGCCTGGGCTCTTGAAAACATTATTTGTGTGTGTTCTGTATTAAGAAATCAGTATTAATAGCTAAACCTGGTCTATCAAGATGATACTTGTTCTTTATATTTATTTGTGTACACTTTCCTTCTTTCATACCAGTCTAACCTTTCATGACAATTTGATAAGTGCACATAAAAATAAAAATGAGGAGACTTCAGTAGCTCATTTCATAAAGAATGATCCCAAAGTACTTTACATCTTGCTTGCTATACATACAAAGGTCACCTCTTTCACTGAATTGCAGCTCTCCTCTGGTGGAACCTGGCAGTGGCTGAACAGTACACAGCTGCATGATGCAAGAGACCACAATAAGAAGTGAAGAGTAATTCTTGCCCTACTGAAACTGCAGATGGCTTTGTAAATGGAGGATTGTGATCTACTAAACAGGGCTAGGTGCAAGAAGAAATAAGTTCAACTCCTACTTCAACCACTGATCTGCTGTCTGACCTTGGTGAAGTCAGCTCATCTCTCTGTGCCTATTTCCTCTACTCTCTGTTCTCCCACTTGTTTGTTTAGATAACCTTTTCAAAGTGAATGCCATTTCACAGCATGTGCTTATGTAGCATCTAGCAAAATAGGACCCTAATGTAACCCTTCTGCCAGTGTGAGCTGGCAGAACAAGGGCCAGGTTTGATATCTAGGGGTTTCCAAATAATGTAAAACCACCAACTGGCTCAAGCCCCCACCCAGACTTCTGGGAAATCATGCACTATTTCCTGGGCACCCCGAAGGGGTAAGGCCTCCCCACTCGCAAGCATGAGATGAGTGTAGTATAAAGAACTTTTTATAGTAATAAAACCAGAATGTAAAAGGCCAAATAACAGAAATCAGCACTGATCTAGAAAATCAGTATAGAGCAAGGTTCCCAACAACCCACACCGCATAACAGAACATACAAGATCTAAAGCAAAACCCGCACTGATCTGGGGAATCAGTGCTAATCAGGCTTCCAACATGTTCCCACATATCATAACAGCAAATGTAAACTCACTAGCAAAATCAGCACTGATCTGGAGAATTGGTGTTAACTAGGCTCTCGACCAACCCTAGAGCATGTAGGGAGTGGGTCTTTCACATCAACTGTCTGCTAGTGCCAACCACTGGTCACTCACTTCATCCACTAGCACCATCCCTGGTCTCTGCTTGCTGTCTACTGGCTCTGCCCACCAGTCACTCACACCACCCAGCTCACTGCTTTCACCATCCAGCAGCTCCACCCACTGGTCACTCCATCTGCTGCTCCTCTTCAGTGATTTCAGTGTTTAAATTCTAAATAACTACAAATGGTTACTTACATTAAAATAACAAAGAAAGACCTTAAAAGAAGCCTAGCCAGATCTATCATTTGACAGTGGAGACAGGGTGCAGCAAGTGCCTTGAGCATAGCTCCAGAAGTAGCTAGGCAAACCGCTCCCCTCTTTTAACTTTTTCC
The DNA here is from genome assembly GCA_007922195.1 of Podocnemis expansa. NCBI lineage: Eukaryota > Metazoa > Chordata > Testudines > Podocnemididae > Podocnemis > Podocnemis expansa. The sequence goes on from ML682094.1 coordinate 1,200,663, forward strand.
AGGCTGAAACAGGTGGTGGCATCTCTTACAAGTCTCTTTTTAGCTAAGGGTAGCTTTTATCCTTTAACTAACACAAGCAGATTTGGAATAAGCAGAGAGTAACATATCACCAAAGACAGTATTTCATATTTTCCTTCTGGAGGATTACAGATATTGACAGATTTGTGATCAGCTCAACCCCAAATACCATTACCCTTATTGTTCTCCACCATAGTTTGAATATGCTAATCTATTCTTTGTGCTCATGCAAATACTAAACCCATGCAGATTAGTTGCCTCCGCCCCCCCCCCCCCCAAGCTGACAGGCACAGCTTCTAAACCTGCCTTACACTAATCTTGATTGGAGTCTATAGGGGCCACTGTAATAAAAATAATCTGAATTTTGGTAAGGAGTTATCAGTTACTGACTGACATTAGAATTTACTCATAACCCAGGTTAAATGACTCTCAGCTTTTGAAAGATGCTATAGGATCTCTACAGACCACATAGAGTAAGAACTTAGGTTATGTGTCATGTCAAAGATGTCTCTGGAAGCAGAGCACCACATAGCATCACCCTGGGACACTGGTTCAGTACTATCATTAAGAAAAGCATTTCCTGTTGTCTAGGCTTTCCTTGGAGATGACTGAGCCAAGTACTGACCAGTCACAGCCCTGTTTAGCTTAAGAAATTTGACAAGATTGCAACCCACGCTCATACGGCTGCATGCCAGATATAGATATCTGCATGCTCCAAAGTGTAGCTCCTGTGCCAGGATTGGTTGTATATAGCTTTCTTTCCCTGACAGTATAATTAAAAGCTATGATTAAAAACCACTCTTGCTTAAAGATTTCACTTCCTGATTGCTCTTAGCCCATTTACTTTGTTTCCAGGATATTATTTAATGATCCACTCACTCCTTCTTTCTCTTTCTTAACTGATCCATACTGTGCCTCTTCCAGTTTTCAAATGCTGTGCTGGCAGGTCTTCAGATAGACTGATGGAAGTACAATAATTTTGACTATGTTGAACTGCTCACCCTCCAACTGGTCAAACACTTTGTTTGGTAGCTTGAAAGTTTATCTCCTCACTAAATAATGCTATCATTTCCAAACCTATCACTACTATCCCTGGTCTATATTAATTTTCCGGATATTGCACATTTTACTCTTCTTGAAAAAAAAAATCAGAATTTTGGAATGTAGCTAGCTTTTTTCTTCACTTAATGTAAGAGTCAGCATAGCTTTCTAAAAAGACAGAGACATTTACTGTAGACCAAGCCTATCTTCTATTATTTATATAGTTTTTCTGATATCACACACACACACACACACACACACACACACACACACACACACACACCCCTGATATTAATGTTGGTCAGATCTTCAGCTTGTGTAGTGAGGGTAGCTCTGAGTTGAGAGCTACGCCAGTTTACATCAGCAAACATTTTTTATGTACAGATTGTTACATGTAGCTAATATTAATTATGTAGTTATAAAACTAATAATTAGCAAGAGGAACAGTGATTTAGGGATTGCCAGGAACGGGCCAATAGTTTTCAGAAACAACCATTAATGCTGGCTACTTCATGTTTGGGTTATGCCTACTGTGCTGACTATGGTTATGCCCAACTATGTCTGAGATACCTACTCCTACAGTTCCAAAGGGGCAGCCATGTTAGTCTAGTAAAACAAAAAAAGCAAGGCATTGGCAAATTAAGGAAGTATGGGTTGGATAGGTGGACTATAAGGTGGATAGAAAACTGGCTAGATCAACGGTTTCAGCATGTAGGAAGCAATGGTTTCATGTCTAGCTGGCAGCCAGTCACAAGTGGTGTGCCCCAGGGGTCGGTCCTGGGGCTGGTTCTGTTCAACATTTTCATCAATGATCTAGATGATGGAATAGACTGCACTCTCAGTAAGTTCGTGGATGACACCAAGCTGGGGGGAACAGTAGACACTTGGAGGGCAAGGATAGGATTCAGGGAGATCTAGATAAATTGGAACAGTGGGCCAACAGAAATCTTATGAGGTTCAATAAGGACAAGTGTAAAATCCTGCACTTGGGATGGAAAAACCCCATGCACCGCTACAGGCTGGGAAACATTCAGCTAAGTAGCAGCAGTGTAGAAATGGACCTGGGGGTCATGGTGGATGGGAAGCTAGATATGAGTCAGCAGTGTGCTCTTGCTGCCAAAAAGGCCAATGGCATACTGGGCTGCATCAAAAGAAATATTACCAGCAGATCAAGGGATGTGATCATTCCCCTCTATTCTGCACTGGTGAGGCCACATCTAGAATACTGTGTTCAATTTTGGGCTCCCCACTACAAAAAGGACAGGGGCATGCTAGAGAGAGTTCAGAGGAGGGCAACTAAAATGATTAAAGGGCTGGAGCACAAGCCCTATGAGGAAAGACTGAAAGCATTAGGTTTATTTAGTCTGCAGAAGAGAAGATTGAGGGGGGATTTGATAGCAACCTTCAACTACTTGAAGGGATGCTCTAAGGAAGATGGAGCTTGACTGTTCTCGGTAATAACAGAGGAGAGAATGAGGAGTAATGGTCTCAAGTTGCGGTTAGGGAGGTCGAGGCTGGATATTAGAAAAAACTTTTTTACTAGGAGAGTGGTGAAGCCTTGGAATGAGCTGCCAAGGGAGGTGGTGGAGTCTCCATCTTTGGAGGTGTTTAAGGCCCAGCTGGACAAAACCATGACTGGGATGGTTTAGTGGGAGTGGTCCTGCCTCTGGCAGCGGGTTGGACTAGATGACCTACGAGGTCCCTTCCAACCCTATGATTCTATGATTCTAAGGTGCCTTGTGGCACTTAAAGACTAAGGCTATGTCCACATCATTATTTCAAAATGAGTTATTTCGAAATAAGTTAATTCAAATTAAGGGAAAAGCTCAAAGCGAAATAGCATGCCCAAACACAGGACCTGCTATTTCGCTTTAGGAGAGGGGCACCATGGGAGGTGTGGCAACATGGCCTCCTCACTGGGCCATGCCCCCACCCAATATAGACTAAAAGGAAGGCACCCTTGGAAGGAGAAGGGCAAAAGTGTTATTTATTTCAAAATAACAGGTCCAAACGGCGTTATTTTGAAATAACCATTTCGAAATAACAGCTGTTTCGATTTAAAGAAGGTTTAAGCTATTTCAAAATGACGACTCTTAATTTGAAATGACAGAGCCCGTCATTTTGAAATAAGAATACGTCGTGTGGACCTAATCTCTTTTATTTTGAAATAAGCGGTGTTATTTCAAAATAAAAGAGATGTATGGACGTACCCTAACATATTTATTTATTACATGAGCTTTTGTAAATGTTCTGATTTGCTGTTGCAGTACGGCCTGATCCCATGTCTTACACTCCCCTGCATTTATTTTCATCCCATCCTGTAAGTTCCCCCTCTTCAAAGCATCTGATGAAGTGGAATTTTCTCCAACGAAAGCTCATGCAATAAATAAATCTGTTAGTCTTTAAGTGCCACAAGACTCTTTGGGGTTTTTTTCTACTCATACAGATATAAGTTTTGGTTATTCCTATTTTTTTTTGAGCCATCTAATTTCAAGAACTCAGTTACTGTTTATTTTATTTGGAGTTGTAAGTGCACAGCATTTCTGAAAATAAGGTCATAGGCTTTTCAAAATGATCACTCAGAATCTGTGGCACCCAAAACTAGTCATTCTTCACCAGGGTTTAATAATTTGCGTGAACAAGATTTAATCTGTACCTATAGATTGATTGATTGTTTGTTTGCAAGCTACCTAATACAAGTATATTAGTTTTTTGTAAGTGAACACGTATGACTTTGTCTCTGTCCTCTGATTGATTGATCTAAATTTAATAAATAAAAGGAGTGCCAGAAGGGGTTTTGATTCTTTCAGGAGAAGACTGGGTGAATGTATTAGGGAAGAAAAACAGTAGAGAATTTTAAAAGGTTTAAAATCTTTTTTTTTTTTATAAGAAAGATCATTATATTTGGCCATATGCGTACCAAGACTTAAAAATAGCTGGGTTCCTTCCTGAGAGAGGAAAGGATATAAACCACATTTATTGGCTGTTGAGCAGACTTTACATCTACATGTGCATGAATGTGTGTGGTCCTAGCTGTGAAGGATGTGATCAGATCTCTACAATTGACTGTATGCCAGGCATACTAGGAACGAATCCATCCCTCATCTATTTTAATAACACTACCCATTTTGGCCCAAGCAGTTAGCCTATATTTGGGGTCTTGTAGATGGTTTCCGTTAAGAGCAGAAATCAATAATGGAGTCATTTTTTTTAATGCAATCATGTTCATTTACAGGGAAAGTACACGGTCCTGTTTTTCTGGAACTAACAAGAATAGGAAAGGAGACAGCTTCTCTGCTCACAGTTTCAAGCCATTTCCATTAAGCATTTTGCACTCCGAACCTTCTCTCTTGGTTTTCTCCCACGGTCACAAATGGTGATCTGTTTCCTGGGCTATCTGGGTGCTTCTGGTCTTAAAGAAACACAGCCACCAAACAATACACAGCTCCCTGTATTTTCATGTGGTCCTTAGTAGAAACCTCTCTGCCCAGCCTAGCATGCAGCCTTTATTTTTGGTAATAGTTCCCCCCTTTTTTTTTTGGCTGTCTTGTGTCAAGAAGTACCTTAACTGCTTCTTAAACTGGACCTGAATGTCAGACGGACATCATGCCCACCAGTTTCAATCAGGTGTCCCTGAACTTCCTTTATAAAAGTATTAAGTGTTGTACCTAACTTCCTGTAATAGTCATAAACACAAATAATAAACAAACAAGATAGTCATATGTGAAGTGGGTTAAAGTCTTATCAAAAAACTTCTTTGGATTCCGGGAAGGCTAGGAACAACCTTACCACGGACACCGCTATCATGGCTAATTTGTCCCAGTGTAGATTTTGTAGTGTTGGTAGACTATAGCAAACTGCTGCACAGAAACATTTCTTGTGGGGCTTTTTGGTTTTTTTGTGTTTTTAAGAAAGTGAACAGGGATGCAGAAGGTCCTGGGTTCAATTCCCAGGGGGTTGGACTCGATGATCTCACGAGGTCCCTTCCAGCCCTATGATTTGATTGATTGATTGATTGAATTAGGAGTACTGTGTGCTCTCTGAAAGCAGGAGTAGTGGTACAGGAGCCAGCAAACAGAGCTTAGAACGGTGGTATTTGCATGTAGACCTGTAGGAGGAGAAGCCCCTGTTCCTTAGGGGCAGGGAGTGAGTTCTTGAGAGTAGAACTGCAAACTGAAAACAAACAGAAAGCAAGTCTAGTGAGGGTAGTGTGTTGTGAGAGAAGTAAAGCCTTTGATCATGGCTGAACCTTGAGGTATGGGGGTGGGGTTTCCCTAAGCAGCAGGCTTATTAAGGCAGCCAGCTCACCATTCAGTAGCAAAGGAGCCATAAAACAGAGCTTAAAACAGGTGTGTTTGAATGGGAGCATGGGCAGTGGGTATAAATATTCCAGAGGAGGCTAAACCTCCCTGGTGAAGCTGCTGTCAAGCCACTGCCAGCAGCCTAGGCCTTTCTGCTGGAATTGGGTTTCTGACAGAATTTTCCTTATTTATTATGTGCCATGCAGACTTCAAGGAGGCTGAGGAGGTGGTATCTCTATTCATCTTCCCAGGTCCCTTAGAGTCTCCAAGGAGATTACTGGTGAGCCCAGGAAGCTAAGTACCGCCTTCATGGCCCATAATAAATAAGCTTGGCTCAGGAGAGGGGTGGAGATTGGGGGAGGTGGCCTGGAGGTATGGGGTGTGAAGGAGAGGAGTGGGGTCCAAGTGGGAAGTGAGGAGAGGGGAGATGTGGCAAGTGATGGTGGGGGAACTGAGCAGGGATAGAGAAGAGGAGGGATGCACACAGTGAGCCGTGTTGCAGGGGAGAGCGGAAGGAGAGTGAAAGAAGAGGAGGAATGAGCATGGTGAGTCGGTACAGCATGGAACAGGGAAAGGGGCAGAGTTTGGGACAGCACATGGGTGTAGTGTGGGTGGGACAGTGGACAGAAGAAGCTAGGGGAGGATGAGAAATTTTGTTTACTGCCCATGGGTGGGAGTTTGCATGGAGAGATTGTGGGAGGTTTTGGAGGGTGGGTTTGGTTTTTTTTATGTCTTTTCCTTCTTGATGAGAGCATAGGAGGGAAAACTATGACAGCTATAAAGATGGCAGTGATAGTGACCTGAAAAATAGAAAAAAACAATGAAGATGACTAGATGTGGGAGCTGCAGAAAATATGCATTATTCTGGATAGGGTACCTGGAAGGTGCTTCATTTGTATGAAGTATTACCTGATAGATCTGATGGAACTGAAAATCCAAGATCTGTAGATACAGTTAGAAACTGGTTGAGTTTCAAAGGTGATTTGAGTTAATGATGAAGGAAAGGAGAGAGGAGACTGAAGAGAAAAGTCAAGACTTGCTGATATATAATGGACTAGAAAACTGTCAGGGTAGATTGCTGGATGACGAAGGTGGAGAGTGGAAGCATGTCACTGCATGAACAAAGCAGAGGAAAAGACTGGCTAGAGTAGGAGACCTACAACTGAGGAACAGGTTCACTAGGTTGGAAAATGAAGTTGTGATGCAAGTGGTCATGGAAGAGGGAAGAGCAAGGAACAACAGAGCAGCTAGTCCTACAAGAAAACAGAAAGAGAGAATGGGGATAGAGTTCAAAGACTCAGGTGGACAGAGGATGACTCAGAGAAGTTTGCAAGTGAGAACAGAAAACTAGATGATTTGCTGCCTGAAAGGGCAGAAGGGAATTGCCCAGAGAATTGCATCAGACTCTGAAATAGGCAGGTCTACATGTTTGAAGGCTCTGTATTAAGAATGGACAGGTCTGTCCCAAAGCTGATCCACAAAACAGACGGGTGTGTTATCTGTCAAGAAATAAGGCCTAGTCTATGCTGTACGGCTACGTCAACAGGAGATATGCAATCTGTGTGCTGCAGAATTCACATCTGCCATCAACTTAGTTATTCTCACTTACCACAGTGTCTTTAATTGACTGCATAGGCTTGATGAGCTCTCCCATTGATGAGGTGTTACTCCACTTGGAGGGATGGAGTTACTGAGTAGATGGGAAAGCACTTCAGGGATTGATTTAATGGGTCTATACTGGCTGCTCAATCAATCTTGCTGTGTCAATCCATAGGAATTGACACAGCATTTTCAGTGTAGGCAAACACCAAGATATGAGATGTGGACTTGACACTGAAGGAGGACCCTATTGGAAGCAGGAATGAATCCGCTGATGATCCTTCATGTGCTAGATTCTGTCTGGGATACATTGAGGAAGGCTATGACAGACTTGGGAAGTTGCTTAAAGAAATAGAAGCTCAAGTAATCTTCAGTGGGGTTCTACCTGTCCCTAGAAGGGGAGAGTAAAGGTGAGACGATTATAATCAAAAAAAGGCTCACATAATGGTGTTATAAGGAGGGCTTTAAGATAGCGTACTACTGGGAGGCATTCAATGGAGTGAAGTTCTAAAACAGCCTTAGAAGGAGGTATAGAGGAGAAAAAAAACTCCTTTTAAGATGGCCCTTGATAAATTTATCGAGTTATGGTATGATAAAATTGCCTATAATGACATATGGCCCAACTGTGTCTGCTATTAGCAACTGTCTCCAATGGCCAGAGATTACTCTAAATGGAGATGTGGAGAGGTCTCTGAGTTACTACAGAGAATTCTTCCCCAGGTGTGTGTCTGATGGGTCTCATCTACATCCTCAGAGTCTAACAGATGGCTAAATTTGGAGCAAGGAAGAAATTATTCCCCAGCTCCAATTGGCAGGGACCCTGAGATTTTCTGCTTTCCTTTGCAGCATGGGACTCAGGTCATTTACTGGTTTGAACTAGAGCAAATGATGGATTTTCTGTAACTACAAGTCTTTCTTTAAGTAAATATTTGAGGACTTCAGCAACTGAGCCAGAGGTCATGGGTTTATTAAAGTAGTGAGTGAGGTTCTGTAACTTCTGGTGTTTAGGAGGTCAGATCAAATGATCATGATGTTCCCCCTTCTGTTCAAGTCTACGTCAGCAACTAGAGGTGGGGCAAGTGAAATACTGTGGAAGCTGCAAACACTTCTCCCCAATGTAGAACAAAGTTTGTATCTCAATAAGTGAGGAGTGTTCATCTGAGGATCGATCTTGATTGGGTTATCTGTTTCTTCAGAGAGAATTTGATGCTGATAACATTGCTACCATGACACCAATTTTTCTGCCTGAAGTAGGGGGTGTTTCAGGCACATAATGAACTTTTTTAAAATAATGGAAATTGCTTTTCACTATTCAAAAAGGTTAGAAATTTTGCACACGAGTTGAACTGCACCCCAGCAACTAACTTCATCGTGTTTCAGAATGATTTTTTTCTTGGAGTACTATAATACCCATCACACATTCTTTTTAAATGCACTTCAGAATATAATCTGTCATTGTATAGTCCCAGAGCATAAAATTTGTCATTCTAGATCAAACAGAACGAGGGGTTTGTCATCAGGTCTGTCATCCTGTCTCCAGCTGTGGCCCATAGATGATGTTTCAGAGGAAGGTGTCCCATTCGCCACCCCGCCATAACATACATAAACAGTTGTCTGTTGTCATGTTGTGTGGGGAATGACTTCCTGGCTGCTAGTGCGATCTCCATCCATACCAAAGCATCAAATTAAGTGACACATTTATTCCTCTGCATGACTAGCTAGGTTGTTGCTGATCAAAAACTAACTATATGTATTTTTAAATTCATGTGGCAGTGAGTTTCCTACATTTATTATGGCCCTTATGCAAGTGAGCACAGCAAACCTTCCCCTATGCTGCTGCTGCAGCACACATCCTTGCAAAGGTCACAGAGATCACTAATGTTTTTGCACCCAAAGAAGAACAGAGATTGGTCCTTGCCAGTGTCTTTGGGGTACAAATGTGTTTCTGGGGTGCAAGTTTCTCCACTGATATAGGGAAGGACTGTTTGCCAATGACATAAAATAGGCACCTTAGGAATAAGTCTTCTTCCATTCGGTACCTTTTAAGTTTCAGCATTTTTTGTCTGTCACTCCTACCAGTCCTCCAAAAGTGACTCCTAATATGTTAAGTACTCTGAGCCTTCCTTAATCAGCCAAGTAAAACAAAGTATAAAAATACATGAGAGAGAGAGTTTAAAGTACCTCACGTTCAAGGGGGAAAAAATCAAGAGAGAATATCAGACGGGGTCAGGGCATGTAAGGATCAACATGATCCCTTGCCAAACAGGCTTCCTCTAAATAAATCAAATCAGCCAAGTAAAACACAATATAAAAATCAGCAAAATATGAAAAAAAATAAAGTTCAACTAAAAACCTTTCAGGAGCTCTCGCGTGCTGGTGACTACATTCCATCCATTATTCTTGGCCACTTGTAACCCCAGTAACTACAGTAATGGAATCAGATCGGGATAGACAGCAGTGTCTCTGTACTTACTCAGCTAACACTGGCTTCAGCTGGGAAGACATGTAACACATTTTATCTTGCTTAGCCCAAGTTCAGGGAATATATTTTTGTTTTATAGACGAAGCAATGGTTTTAAGGAAAAAGATGTTAAGTGAGGGAAGGATTGGCAAGTTAGAAAATACAGTACTTTTCCAGTTGATATATATATATTTACCAGTTCTATTTGTGTTGAAATGAAGACTTTGCACTGATGTGGTCTGCCTCAGCAGAACTGCTTTGATGTTTATTAGGACTCTGGTTTGGAATAAAAAATGCATGAAGAAGAAGCAAAAATATCTACCAAGATAGGGCAAAAAAGAAGCCAACCCAAAAAAGTGGGTAGCAGGCAAAGTAAGCAGAATCCTTTGCTTTTGTCAGCTGGGCTATACCCATAATGTTTCTCTTAGAACTGCAGGGTAATGATGATACTTAGTAACATAAAATTAACATTCTGGGATGGAAAAAAGCCATATGGCTCATCTAGAGTCATCCATGTATCTCTGTAGCTTTCATACCCTGTAATATTTTTATCCTCTAAGTGCTTGTATGATTATTTCTTCAGTATGTTCCTGATTACAGCATCTATTGCTACTTTCAGTACTAAGCGATTACCCTCTGCATAAGAAGAGAACTCCCTTAGTGCATACTCCTTTTAACTATGTTTATGCATCCCATAAATTATTCAGGGAAGTGATATTAGTAGATGCAGTCCTCTCCAGTTCACCAGGTCATATTAATAATCTTACATCATTAAACTGATCAGGTACCAAAGTGCCACATGAGGTACAATTTACAATGCAGATTGTTTGAATAACTCCTATCTATATAATGCCAAACTCCACTTGTGACATATATTTGCAAACTATAATCTTCAGCACAGTTTCATCCTTGGAGTTGGGTTGAAATCTGGCAGGGACCTTTGGGGAATGCAGTGTTTAAGTGTGTGATTTTTTTTCTTAATGTCATCCATGTACATAATTCTTTGAAGATGATTGCAATCAGAAGCTCATACAGGCAGCCATTTTAAGTATTATCTGCTGTCTACTCACTACCAGCATGCTTGTGAAGCTTTAGAGTATTTCTGCAAAAGATTTTCCAATCACCTCTTCCTTCCTTTTACTGGCCTATGTAGAAAATATCTATAATGGGGTGCAATTGAGAGTTTCTGATTGTCCCTCTATTCAGTTGCCTTGGAAACAGACGTGTGGATATCCAGCTTTTTCTTTCATTACTGGAGATGCCATTTACTTCTGATTCCCCCCCCCCATCTTTGCTATATTTACCACCAAAATGAAAGAATAAAGAAGCTTCTTCTGCTTTTCCTTAACTGTCTGAAGATCATTCAGAGTATAACGTCTTACTGAATTATGTATGATAGGCAATCATATCATAAACAAAATTTATACTTTAAAAATCATATAATTAATATATTTTTTCTTCATGGAATAATTTGAGAGGTGAAGATATTTCAAGTTAGATCGTCTCACACAGATTCTGCTCCAGTTACTCCAGGTATGCCATTGTGAAATCAGAGTGAAACAGAAGGGCACATTGGTGTGACTGAGAACAGAATTCAAACTCTTTAAACTAATTTTGATGCCTTTTTATATGTACTTCTATTTCTTTATTGCTCTTTTTCATTCTCTCATCCTATTATTTTGGATCCCATCTATCCATCCATTTTTTTTTTCTTTTTGTGTATTGTTTTTTTTCCCTCTACCTCCATTTTTAACTCACATGATACTTCAACTTCACTCCTTTATTGAAGGACCTTATTCATTTAGTTCCAAAATTATCTCAATTTCATCCTACTCTGGTACCCATTTACTTCTACTGTTGGAAATTACATCCCTAATAACTAACTGAGGAGCACTGGTTGTTAATGAGGGGAGTTACTTACACTATAGAAATGAAATCCCTAGCATGCTCTTTCCTGAATGAATTGCCTGTTTTATGTATGTCTTTCATTGTGGGTCTTTGTCAGAGTCTGTCCCATATTCAGTCCTCAGCTGACTATGGCCCTAGGTCTGTCCCCTACTTTCTCCTTTACTTTCTGTCCTCCACTGCTTCCCTTTTTCTTTCCATCACCACAGGGATTTTCTTCCTCAATCCCTTCTCCCCTGCCCCAGTATTTATTTTTTGTGTATCTTTCCTTTCTGTCTCTGTTTTCCCCAAAGTGTCTCTCTCTCCTGCTATATTTACCCTGAGGATGTATTTGACTCTCTTCCTACAATGCCTATCTCCTTTCTTCAGTATTCTCCTCCCTTTTCTTTCTATATAGATTTTCCCCTTCTCCATATCTGACCACCTGCCTCAAGACCTTACCTTTTCTTGACCAACCTCAGAAACTCACCTTTCTTGTGCCTCCAATTCTCTTCTAGAAAATATTTAGCTCAAATACTAGTGGACATACCCAAGTCCATTGATCTCAGTTAACTGTCTGCTGCCTGCACCACCTTCTGTCAGGAAGGAGGCAGCACGGCTGCTGAGTACTGGATGAGCACGTCTCTCTGTGGAGAGGGCTGGATTAATGCCCCTGTTGCCCAGGGCTACAAGATTTTGTGGGGCTCCTGGCTGGCCACTGGCCAGCCTGGGGGTAGGACAGTGATGTCTCTAGCATCTGGAAAGCCATGCTTATTTTGGCATCTCCACCATCAGCAGCAGCACACCATGGGCTGGAGGGTCTGCAGGCCCATGTCCCAGCATCCTCTACTCCTCATGTCAGTGACAGCACCCTATGAGATCAAGGGTGTGCCCTACTTTCCCCCTGATCTGGGAGTAGCAGGGGGCAATGGCAGGCTCTTTGTGGTTCCCTCCTCTTGCCCAGGTGAGGGGAGGAGGGATCGGAGGAAGCTGCCTGGGAGTTGCAACAACCTGAGCAGTGGGGCTCCTGCTCTTACGTTCTCCCTCCAGCACCCCCTCCCCTCCTTCCCTCACAGTATCCCCATAACTTACATTCCCCTCTACTCCAGCCTCAATCCCCCAGTCCCATAATGACCTTGCCACTTGGTTCCCCTGGATCACCACATCATCCTTGCCTCCTTCCAATCCTTCCCTTTATCATCCATCAACTCTCGCCCCTCACGTCCTTGTTCCCTCATGGCCCAGTCCACACCCCTTGCAACTCTGGCTCCCAGGGGTCAAGGTTGCAGAGGCTGCTTACCTTGCCCTGCAAACAAAGGCAGCTGATGGCAGCTTCCCTGGGCGGGGTTGAGGGAGAAATTGCAGCCAGTTCAGATGGGAGGGAGCACCCTGGAGCCAAACCCTTCCCCTGCAGCTGGGCTGTCTGACCTGGAGGCAATGGTACTTGGAGCAGGGAGGTCTCTCCTATATTCCCTCCAAGTGGTGTCTTCCTGGGAGCAGGGGCCAGTCATCCAGGGCTGGATTTTTGTAGGCCCCCCTTAACCTGGTATCTAGGCTGTTACCCCTGAAGTCCCTGCATTAATCCAGCCCTGTTTGAGGAGTCTGTAGGGTTGCAGGAGAGAGGATGGTAGGGAACAGACTTACAAGAGGTTTCATAACCTGCTGCTGTGAAGTGGTGACTATTTCCTTTCACCATGCTATTATGGATGAAACAATGGTGCTGAGAGTCTGTGTTGTTATTTTTTATTGTGTTGTGTTGCTGAACATGGGGAGGAAGGGGAAATTAATTAGCCAGGGAGAATACACTGATAGAGTAGCTCATAGATAAGGTCAACAGGGTCTGAGAGGCATGTTCCAGAGACCTGATTCTTCAAGATGTCCTCTTTCCTTGGATCCAGTTGATTAACCTTCTCCCTACTACACCCTATGTCCTCATTGACCCTGACTCTGCACCTGGAGTCCAGGAGGTGGTTGGTGAGCAGACAGGCAAAGGAAGGAGAGTCAGTAAATTTAGGGAAGCAATTTGAAGTTTAGTTTCCTTGTTAGATATGTGCCATAATAGTGATCATTAGAGAAGCTCTCTGTTCTTCTCAGTGACAGTTTGGCTCTTGGGCTGAAAAATAATTGGCTGCCTGGCTCAGAGATGGTATTCTATCAGCTTCTGCTTAGCAGGGGTGAACACAATAAACAAAAGTGGTGCCCACTTAAAGGAGCTGGAAGAGGAGACATGTTAAAAGGTGACTGGTTTCTTCAACCAAACCAAAATATATTGGGAGTCATCAAAGTGATCTAAAGCCAGGTCAGGAAAACAATACCACTGTTGTGGACAGGAATGATCTTGATGAGGAGTCTTAACAATAGCAAATGTTTTGGTCTAGGATGTGGTAGGCCCTGCACAGCTGCTCAGGATTGAAGGGACTCCCAGTAAGCTTTGGGGAGTACAGGTTCTACTTCCTCCTGGTCTGTCTCACCACCCCAGGGAGAAAGATGCTAGAGGGGTAAGGTGCAGACTGCAATAAAGATCAGTGTGGAGAAAGATATGATCTGCCCCTGCTTCAACCCTCTAAACTCCACTTTAGTTAGCTAGTCTTCATAAATTGTCTGCAAGCAGACAACACTGGCTATGGTCTCCAGTTGGCATGTGTTCAGTTCATGGTCATGCCCTCTGTTGTTTCACTGAAATAGACTGAGTCTTTTCTTTAAAAAAGAACAAAGATGAATGCATCTCAAAAATAAATTGAGAATATTACAGAGAATGATTTAAAGTAGGCAGATTTTTGACAAATGTTTTGTGTGACCCCTTTTTCACAGTAATGGCCTAACTTCTGATCAAAACCAATAATTAAGAAGAAAGGAAGAAAAATTCTGATACAGTAAGCTAAAGAAAAAGGACTAATTCAAAATACATGGAGTAACTTTGCTCTTCTCCTTGAGTGCATTAGGGAATTAATTTCTCTTTCTTAAAAACTCTGAGAATGTGGATCAGATTTTTGAATAAATATTCAGCCTGACAGCTGAATATTTGAGGGGAAACAAGATGTTCTTGCTTTTTCTTTGGCTTTAGAAAAAAAAATTAAGTCTTTATGCCACCTTGCTGGGATACAACAAACCAGGTGTTTCAAAGCAGGTTTGTAAGTTTTTCTATCTCAGTTCAGTTGTGTGTGTTTATGTAATGCTCTCTGAAATAACATATGTTACCATCTAAGGCTGTGAATAAGGAAACCATTTTTATTCAGAAAAGCTCAGAAGCATGTGCCTTGTAACTAAAATTTAGCACATGCTTTAGTGCTTTCTGGAATTGAGTCTTAATTGTGCATTCTACACCATTGTCATGCTTTTGTGGGGCACTCAAAACTCTAGGTCAGTGGTTCTCAACCACTGTGTTAGGGCACATTACTATGTGGCCACACAGCAGTAAGTGTGTCATGGAGAGCCAGGGAGATGGCTGGATTCATCCTAGGGCAGGGGTCTCAAACATACAGCCTATGGGCTGCATGCAGCCCCTAAACCTATTTCCTATAGCCCACAGTGACACTATTGTTACCAATATTTGCAATATTGTTGTATGAAAAGATTTCAGTGGTGCAGCCCTTGGGCTAACATACTAGTCCTCATGCAGCCCTCTACTATCGTCATGTGGCCCTCGTGGTGATTTGAGTTTGAGAACCCTGGCTTAGGGGATAGGCTGGTGTGTCCCATGGGGTCTTAATATGCCACGAAGTGTGCTGCAACCTGCAAAAGATTGAGAACTACTCTTCTAGGTCATCGGATACCCCCTCTGCCTCAGCAAGAGAGTGATTTGTTGGTGTTCAGCTGGGTGACAGCCAGGGCCATAACCATGGTGAGGCAAGTGGAGCTTTGCCCCAGATGTGCTGGAGCAGCTACATTGAGCCGATTCATTAAAGGATGCATTCCTTGCCACTTGCTCCAGGCGCCAGCTACTGTAAGGGGTGCCAGATTCTTTAGTTATGGCTCTGGTGACAGCTCCCTGTCATCTCAGATTGATAGCCACCCCAGACAAACATCTCAAGACTTTGTCAGCCCTTTGTTTGCCTTATGGGCAACAACTAGTTCACCCCAGTTTCTAGCCCCCCAGATATGCACAACAATTACCAACGCTGCTGTCTTCAAAAAGACAGAGCACACAGCAACTTTGAGTCAGAGAATTCTCACTTTGCTTACTATTACAGCACTGAGATGTAGTTAGGATAAAACAAAGAAATGTGCTAAGAGATTTAAGTGACATAAAGCAAGAAAATGGAAACAAAATTGGTTACAAATGAAACAAAAGTATAGCATACTTCTGAGAGACTAACTTACATCACATGACTTTAGTAAGCTACAATCCTTTGGCTAAAACCATTTTCTTACCCTCAGAGTTTTTCTGTAGAGCTAGCTGATTTTTCTATCAAATCAAGATCCAGATTTTTCAAGAGTCTCCTATACCTATCGAGAGTCTCCTCAGTAAATAGATAATGAAACACCTTTTTGCTTCTTAAATATCCCAGAGAATATTGTCTTGTTTCCAGAGTCAGGATAAATGTGTGGGGTTCAGACTCTTAGGTCTTCCTATGCTGACTTTATATGTTCCATCAGCCTGGCATTTCCTGGTGACTTCCATGCAAGTATAGCTCCACAATATTTAATTTAAAATGGAGAGATAACCACATCCCTCCTGTCTGGAATAAGACTTGTTTCTTCATATATTTAGTTACAGATTTTAAAGCCTAATATCTGTAAGTAGCCCTAAATCCCCATAAAGTGTTAATACATACATTTCACAAATGATATTAATGATCAGTGTGTTATCACCTGTCATTCCATACCTTACATGACATATTTTATTGATCACTACTGTGATAGTAATGTATTAGTGTCATGGGGTACACCCCTCTAGTACCCTCGGGTGGAAAAATACAAAAGGGGCACAATTAGCAGGAAGGGTACCTACCTGACAATGTTTAATCTACAGCACCAGGGTAGTACAGCCTAGCAGCCAGAGCCAGTACAAGGCCCTCATGCACAGGCCTACTTGCCAGAGTCAGTAGAATAGTCTTTGATGGGGAACAGTGCCCAGGTGTGTGTGGGGGGGGACTCAGGCCCACCAGCACCACTGAGCTGGAGCCCAGGGTCCTATGGGTGCCAGGAGTATGGCCCCAAGTCAGCGAGGATCCATACCAAAACACGTTGACTGGGTTTTCATTACACCCTACACTCACTTTCCAGGCCCCCTGGGCTACATCCTACCTGGGCTGAGCAAAGTCCTCCTTGAGCACTGGAACATGTCTTTCTGTGACCTGGAAGAGCTGTCATCAGCTTCCTTACATGTCCTTGGTTTCAGCCACAAGGCTGTCCTTGCAGGGTAACCACTCTGTAGAATCCCCTCTGGCCACTGAGTCTCCCTCAGGTTGGGGCTGATGCAGCTCTGGTGTAGGAGCTTCCAGCGGACATCTTTCCTCTCTGCTAGCCAGCTTAGACTGAACTGAGTTGCTTCCTTTTATACTGTGGCAACAGTCTGAGGATGCCCAGCAGAGTCTAGGGGGTGGGTCTTCCACCACTCATAGTGTGTACTGGGCTTTTAAAGTGCGGGGTGGGGCTACACCATCACAATTAGGTATAGTGAATTTGTCAGGCTTCACAAGAGTTGCTGTTACTTAACCATGAATGCTTTTCCAGGTGGCACTGAAAGTCTCTCATGGCCACAAGCATAGTCCACTCACTTTACTCACCTCTTTATATCCATCTGAAAGTAAAAAGTATATCCCATTGTAAAGAAGACTCTCGGTTGTGGTACTGAATTTGTTACTCATTCCTTTCAGCTGAGATTTTCAAAGCCACCAGAATTTGGACACCCAACTGCCATTGGTTGTGAATGGGAGTTGAGTGTCCAAATCCCCTAGGCAGTTTTGAAAATCTTGCCATGTGAGTTGTCCTACTGGCCTCAATGGCTCCTTCTGTGGGGGAAGTTTGCTATTCAGCATCAAAGCAGCAGAACCCAGCTCTTACCCAGAATTTAAGATACTCAGAGATAAGATGAGCAGGATTGGATCAATGACTGACATTCTAAAACTATCTTCAATGGTCATTTAAAGTTAAAATGATTTATATGTTAGTTTGCTTGTAGGCTTTTTGATCACTTCATGGGTATTTTATGGGATTATGCTCTGATTAATGAGCCTTGAAATGAGTTTAAAATTAGTTTAGTAGCACTGGAAAAAGTTGATAATGTCTTTCCTTATTTGACTGGAGGTGGGAGGAATTCCTACTTGAATTTCCTGAATGTATTTTCTTACTGTGTTTGCTGCTAATTTTTTTTAATATGATTCAAAATTATACAAGTGCAAAGGAAAAAGGGATCACCTCCCAGCTTTCTTTAGTGTCCCAGATGGGCTTCAGTTATTAACATAACATGAAATTCTGTTTGAAAGAAGACATCACATCTACCATGGAGTAATTAACACAGTTTACCAATTTCCTTTTATGTTATCCACGCTTACAAGGGCACACTCTCAAACAAGGGAGGGGTGGGGGATAGGTGCAGTCACAAATCCCTTTATTTATTACAGGGATTTGCTCATACACCTCCTGCACAGAAGCAGAATAAATACAGGGATCAGAAACTACTGAGCACAACTTTTTCTTGGAAGTCAAAATCCTGTTATTTCCAGAAGGCCTGACAGCCCTACATTGAATTTATGCTTCATTGTAATTAGAGCCGCTTGCATTCTATTAACAAAATACTTTGTAATTTGTATATACTTGTCTTAAGACAATTATGGTTATTTCCCCTCTCTTTTGCTGTTTCCTAGGTGATCATTAAGGCACACTGTTGAGCCCTAATAATAATGTACAATGTATTCCAGACATCTAAAGACAAGCCAGACTCACCAGGGGAAATCAATCACATTTTAGTACTCACTTTCAAGGAGCCTACTGTTCTGTCACTCTGGGCATATCTTAGATACTGTAGTGCTCCATTAGAGTCCTATAGGCAGAGAAACTCCAGCTGACACTTCAGAAACACATCTGACATTCTGCATATGCTAATCATATTTTTGAATGGAAAAACAAAGCTGTTGTGCTTTGTGCAAAGACAGTCTGGAGCTCTATGAGACAGCTGACCCTAAGAACCTCTCTAGGCAGCCTTGAACCTTAGTCTTTAAAGGAAATCATCCTAAAGCCATTCCATAAGCTTGTGGTGGTTTTGGAATACCTTTATTTGGCACTGTTTAGTGTCTCTCTGAGTCATTATTGACTACATAATTCAGGGCAAAATGTCCTAGTCTTAATTTAATATCTTGGAAAAAGATCTTCGAAAGAAATAATGTTGTGATATTACAAGATCTGCATTCCAGTGCAGTGGGCACTGTCTGTTAATTTGTGCATCTTTTCATAAGAAAGATGTGTTCCTGCACAAAAAAGGGTGAATGGCATTTTTTAATCACATTTTTTGTAGTTGCCCAAGTCACTGTAACATGAAACCTGAATAGGAACTGTCCCGGAAGACCTGGGGAAAATTGGCATTCAGGGCTCAAACCTATCTGAATTCCACGGCTCAGGATTATTTCAGAATCCAAAATCTGAAGAACTGTATACTCTGGATAAGTTCGGGTTTGGAAATGAATCCAAATTCAACTTTGTAGATCAGTTCCATTTGTCTTCGATCTATCACAACACCCCTATTATCTCCTGTACCTCATACTATGTATATTAACTCCACAAAGCGATGGGCACTTTCTCTCCTGATTCAGCACTGCAATCTTTGATGGTTGCTATTCTGCCCTTAAATTCTATTAGATATAACTTTTAATTCTTCAAAAGTCAATGAAAGTTCATAAGACCCTTAAATCAGAAAAGCCTTCAAGAAAGTGTAGGTTAAAGTAATAGGTATATGTCTCTGGACTGTTGGAAAGTGTTTTTCGCTTTCTGAAGAACACTTTTAAATTAACTGATCTAGGTAAAAGCAAAGTTGTTAGTCAAATGCTAATAATAGTTTAGTAAGGCTATATGTTGAATCAAGAGAATTTAAAAAACATCCAGTTTCAAACTTCAGTGCAAGTGTACAGCACCACACTGCATCTTTGATAAAAATTGACTGTATTATAGCCTCTTCAGGTCAATATATATAGTAGAATGTCAGAGTTAAAAACACAATAGCAATGCATGTTGGTTATAACTCTGAAAATGTTCATAACTCTGAACAAAACATCATGTCTGTTCTTTCCAAACTTTACAAGTGAATATTGACATAATACACCTTTGAAACTTTGCTATGTGGAAGAAAACTGCAGCTATGTCTTTTAGTAGTTGACATGTAACACAGAAATGTACTTGATTTTCTTTCTTTCTTTCTTTCTTTGGACTCTGCTGCTGCCTGGTTGCATATTTCCAGTTCCAAATGAGGTGCATGGTAAACTTATCATCGAACCATAATCTGCTGTTCATAAATCTGAGGTTTCATTGTACCTTATGGGTTTGATTCACTGCTGCTTGAGCAAAGGGTAAGCTAAAGAGGATGGGGGAATCACAACTGGCAGATGGAGAGTGGCATTTGCAACATATTCCCGTCCCTCCAGTTCCAAGAAAGAGAAGGTAGGTTTGTAGACAAGGAAAAGGTGTATACTGTCCAAAAGATGGATCATCAAATTCTTTGGCAGACCTGGCTGAATGAGTAAAATGACTCAAATATGTCTGAAATTGCAATGCTCTCAAAATCACTTTGTTGAAATAGTATCATTTTTGCCAAAATCTCATATCTGGGGGAAAAATGGAGCAAGGTTCAGACAATTTTTGAACATTTCATTTTTACATTTGGAAATAATTTTTTATTTCAATGTTTTTATGTTGCATTATAAAAAATGGGTCTATATGGAGAAAAATATTTTGACTCCAAATTATTTTTTGCATAGTTTTCTTTTGTGTATATCTTCAACATTTTGGTATTTTGCTCCAAAATGAACTGAAAGCAAATGTCAAAAATCTTGAAATCCTTTGCAATATGAATTTTTCATCCTCTATGCAGCTGTAACTCATAGAACTATAGAAGATTAGAGTTGGATAGGACCTCAGATGGTCATCAAATCCAACCCCCTTCTCAAACAGGACCAACTCTGACTAAATCATCTCATCCAGGGCTTTATCAAGCTTCACCTTAAAAATCTCTAAGGAGGGAGATTCCATCACCTTTCTAGATAACCCAATCCATAGCTTCACCATGCTTCTAGAAAAAAGTTTTTCTTAATATTCAACCTAGACCTCCTCCACTACAGTGTGAGACCATTGCTCCTGCTACCATTGACAATAGCCAGTCTCCATTCTCCCTGGAACTCCGCTGTCAGAGCTGGTCTCAGGAAAGCATTCACACACTTCAGTGCTGCGGACAGCTCTTTGCAGAATTCAAGGAAATTGGCCTTCCACCTGCGACAGTTCTGTGGCCTCTGCTCATCATCCCACAAAGTCATCGTGATGTGTGCTTGATTCCCAAGCCCAGAAATGAAGCTTCACAGACTGAAGATGATGAGTGACAGCCTGCAGCAAGCTGGGATTTTTTTTGCTCTTTTGCTTGCAGCAGGACAGCCTCAGGAACATTGCAATTTCCTGTGTCGTCATTCCTATTTTGCTGTAGACAGTACTGCAGGGTGAAAATCAATTTAATAGAGATTGACTTATCATCACATAGCCTGAGATTGCACAGGAAGAGTAATCCCTCATTTGTACCTGAAGGCTTATAAAGTTGCTATAAACTGAGAGCAGGGAATCTGGCTTCTGGATTAATTGACAAAAATCAATATAAATGGTTTTTTTTTGCTAAAGCTCACCAGAAATCACCATTAATGTTATACATTATAAGCAACAGGGCTAAGGTTAATGCATGGCCACAAGTATAGAGGAGAACTACTCATTTTCACACTTCACTAATGTACATGCCTCATAATTTGTACACATGAATTGGTGGGTTCTCTCAGTGCTTCAGCAGTGTAGTCAGGGGCTGAGACTTGAATTTCCAACACTTCTTCTCTTTAGCAAAAAAAGCTACAGAACATTTATTGCTATACTAGGAAGTATTACAAAAAAGATAAAAACTAAATATGTGCCAAACAGATGAACTAAGTATGTTCTACCTGAGCATATGATTAGATAGGCACAGTTTAAAAAGCTAAATACAACAGAACTGTGTATGATAGTGTCCTTGCTTCTTTTTATTAGGCTTGCTCAGTTACTCACTGACAAGTAAAATGCAGTAATTTGCATTAACTCTCCCTATTACTAGTGGAAATTATTATTTGTACAGTAGCAGTTCAGTCATGGAGCAATACCCCATTGTGCTAGGTGCTGCACAAACAGAATAAAAAGACACCTCCTACTCCAAAGTGTGGTTTTACTGTACTCTTATGGGTGTGAGACCATCTCTTAACTACTCCTTGGTTACTTTATCCCCTTCTAATCCAGTAGTGGTTGAACTGGGAAATCCAAAACTGTAATGAATCTTAGAAGAAGAAATGCTTACAAATAATTTGAATGCTTTGATGATACAATATAAGCCTATGTTTCTGCTGCTTCGTACATGTTAGTATATGATGTGGCATGACATGTTTCTGTAGTTACAGGAGGAATGAGCAAGAATGAGATGGCTTGAAAGTGGCTTATAAAGTCCTATTTTAATGTCTCTCATTTTAACACTTGTTAAATGTAAGAGAGGGGTTACCCAAAGCTGAATGTTTAGTAGCCAGGGCACCTCCACTCACATCATTAATTCCACACAGGAAACGACAAAAAATTGTGTGGATTAAGCTTCATGCATTTGTCTGATGGGAAAATACAAAGCTACAGGTTATTATAGTTGCCTAACGTTTATGATTATGTTATCAGTTGCTGATAATTTTGCCAGACTTTAACTGTTTGGGCTAAGGTGTCTACCTTAGGTTGAATTAAAAAAACCAAAAAATTATTCATAGCAGTTCAGTGGTTTCTGAGAACTATGCGAGGAAAAAACAAAAACAAGAAACCAAACTACCTCTCCTGTCCCAACATACCTCCTCTCCCCCCATTATTTTGCCCATGTTAAGTTCTAGAGAATTTTTCTTGGTGTCCTCATAATTTATAACAGGCAGGGCCAGCCCAGGAGTGTTTGGCTCTGTAGGTGAATTACGATTTTGGCTCCCCCCCTCCACATGTTATGAGAGATAACATATTAATACATTCTTTTAAATAGAGAAGAAAATTCCCTTCCATTTAATTTGGCGCTCCTTAAAATCAGGCACCTTTGGTGACCTTCTAGTTCACCTATATGATTGGGCCAGTCCTGATAACAGGAAGTCAAAATGTGGCAGAGATCTTCCTGTCAGAGATCTGCCTTTTGCCATCCCCATGAAACTGAAACAAATTTGGCCAAGTTATAAATAAGGCTGGCCAGAAGCAAGAATTCTATTTCATGGAAAATTTCACTGTTTCAAAAATTGTTTCATTCTATATCAGTATGAAAACTAGACTACTAGAAATCTTTCATGAAAAAACAGCAGTTCTGCCCTTATTAGCTAATTCCTCAGTCACTAAAACAGTCACCTCGTATGTAGGAGACCTTGGTTCAAATGCCTGCTCTTCATGATCTAATCCGGAGGTGGGCAGATTACAGCCTGTGGACTGAAGGTGGTCCACACAAGCCTTTCATCTGGCCCTCCATCTGTACCTGACTGCTGGCCTGGAGCACAACTGCCACAACTACTTTCCTCTTCCAGCCAGCTGCCCCCCCCTTTTCCTGCCATGTGGGCTAATAAAGGCTTGGCCAGAGCATGGCAACTGCTTCCCCCAGGGCCAAGTGGCATCCTGGTCAGACCGCAGCACCATTCCCTGCTGGGGCCAAAGCCTCACTTCCAGCTCCAACCTCCAGGGCCGTCCCTGGGTGGCAGGAGTGTGGGGCCCTAGGAAAATCGGCCTCTGTGGGGCCCCCACTCACCCCCGCAGCACTGGGGGGTGGGGCCAGCCATCCCAGGGGAGGGGCAGGACCCTGTGCCAGCCATCCCATGCCGGGGACTGGGCGAGATGGCCAAAAGGGTGGCCGGTTCAGCGCGGCTGGTCCGCCCACCCCCCGTCCTAGCCATGTGTGCTGCTCTCGGCTCTGTCCCGGAGCAGTGTGGAGGAGGCGGGAGGCAAAGCAGCCGGGGTGGGGGGTAGCGATGTGGGCCCTGCACTGCCTCCCGCCTCCTCCCCGCTGCTCTGGTATAGAGCTGAGAGCAATGCACGTGGCTGGGAAAGGGGGAGCGGACCAGCACTGAACTAAGCCACCCTTTTGGCCATCTCGCCTAGTCCCTGGCATGGCGGGCAGCAGTGTGAGCCCCACACGGCCCTCCAAAGTGTGGGGCCCTGGGCGCCCCCTCACCCTACCCTATGAATGGCCCTGCCAACCTCCCAACTCCACCCCCTTTCCTTCTGTTGTACCAAAAGAAGTGGGGGAGGAGGAAAAATTGGAAGAGGGGAAAAAAAGAAAAACCGCCCCCCACGGTTCCCCTCATCCCCGCATCCAAAAAGAAGTGTAAACAATACCAAAAAGAGAACAGTGAAAAAATGCAAAGAACAGTGAAAAAAGTGAACGGGGGAAAAAAATTAAAAAGGACAGTGCAAAAAACAGTGGAAAAGTGCAAAAACTCAACTGGAAGAACAATGCAAAAGTAGAAAAGAGGATAATGCAAAATGTGCAGAAAAAGTGGACAGTGCAAAAACCCAAAAGTGAACAATTACTAGCTGTGAGCTAGAGTTGTGAGTAGATTTTATGTTTATCTATTTTTATTTATTCATGCATATATTAGCTGTAATGGAGTGGGCAGGAGAGGGCTGGGGGACGGTACAAAACTGGGGGAGGGTGGCCAGTCCATCTCCAAGCCCTGCTCCTTCCCTGCCCATTCCCACCACATTCGGCCCATCATACAGCATATGTGATCCTCAAGCTGAAAAGTTTTCTCACTCCGATTTAGTCTCTCTCTTTTGTGGAGCTGTTCCACTGTGTACAAGTAATTTAATAGTCACTAATTCAGAGAGAGAGACTTACTTAATAGCATGTGGCTATTCTGCAGTGGGTTTCTGGCTTTGACCAAAAATTCCATCCTGCATCTGAGAAACTTTTCTAATGGAAGTTCTGTCAGGGGATAAATTTCAGTGAGTTTCAGTTTTGATGAATCAGCATCTTCTGATGAAAATTCTTCCATAAAAAGATTCCTAACCAAATCTAAAAAAACTTGTGGCTCACACATGCTCAGTAATGATTTCTTGGATTTTAGCAGCTAAACTATCAGAGGATTCCATGCTCACAAAGTGTATTTGAGTCTCTCTTGACTCCCATTGCTGACTGGACTGGACACATTTTGTTCCCACAGAGTGACTGTGCAAGTTCCCTATGTGCTGGCACTCCTGGCCTTTCTAACATTTCAGTGCTTGACTTTGCCACTTTAATAGTGTTTTTTTTAACATAGCTTTTCCATGTGTAATATGTATCTATGTTGACATGCTTGCTCAGTAACAGGTATTCATTACTTGCTTTAATATCCTTCCCTGAAGTTTTTCTTAGGCAACTGTGCCCACATTTTCAGAAATGCTCAGCGTGTCTGGAAGCTGTAAGACAATGCACTAATGCTAAATAAAGAGACAGCGCTGGGCCACAGCTGACATGGCATGCCCTAACACTTACTTCCAGGAAGGGTGCAGCTGCATTCCTAGATTAAACTCCAGAGCAAGGAATAGCTGCCGCCCCTGCACAGTAGAGACTCTGGGATAGGGTTTGACTTTTTTTTGCTGACTTGTGTTATTAAAAATGCAGAAGAATCCAGGAACAATCTTCTCTTTTAAAGAACCTAGCCTAACTGTCTAACTAGCTAGTATTTCATTCAGATTGTTTGAGGCGCATTCATGCCTGGGAGGTACTAGCTTGTGTAGGGGGAGGTGCAGAGCTGGCTGCCCTCGGGGGAGTGACTGGAAGGAAGCAGAACACCTGCTTCTACATCCCTTCAGAGGATGCAACAGACTCCCACCCACACACCTGAGTAACATTGCTGGCTGGTGTATGAGCGGGGGAGAGGGGAGAAGGGAATATGTTTCCATTTTTCCATACCACAGGGAGTATTCTGAGGGAGTCGTCTCTGTTCCAGGGAGTAAAGGCAATACAGTTATTTCAAGCTGCTATGCAGTGGCATGGAGGTAGGAGACTGAAGATGGAATGCCTCTTCAGTTCAGGTTATTTTGTGTCCTCTTCACAGCATGCACCCAGGGCATGACATGAACCTTAGCTCTTAATTCAATTGATCAAGAAGAGCCAAGCATTCAGTTCAGTTTGTTTTGATATTGCTGTTAAAAATAAATTATTATTATACCAGAACACTTCAGGCAGGTTTGATTTATCCCCATCAATTTATCTTTGGTGGCAAAAGCTCTTGGGATTCAGTGTAGAGGATTTCTCTTAGCTAGTATAAACCTGCAAGTTCATGAGATTCTTCCGGCATTGCAGATTGCCATTTCTCAAATGCCCTATCAAATACTTGTATCCACACATTTGCAAACCCACATGCTGAGCAGCTGGACAGGAAAAGTAGCCAAACAAACTCTCTTCTGAGGCAGCAGTAAGTACTGCTACTAGGATCAGCTTCCCAGGGTGGAGGGGCTTTATAGCACCATCACTAGTACCCTTTACACTGAAGAGTGACAGCGTCATCTAGCAGTTGTAAGAAAGCAGGAACTTAGCCATGACATCAAATATGTAACATTTTTAGTAAGTCCGTTAGTTCCCATTTACATGGTTGCCAAAAGAGCCAGGACAGCAAAATGCAGTTTTGACACATCCATTTTTAAGAACAATAAACTCTGATTTGGAACTAGAATAACAATTTGTACGGTTCCTATTCTGCAATGTGCAAAAACCTGAGAAATGCTGAGCATTCTCTACTCCCTTGAAGTCAGCATCCCCCAGCAGGCATTTAGTTCCATGCAGTGTCAGCCTGTATTTATTATATTTTTGTTAATGGGATTTGGTACCTTTACCCCCTGAGTTCAACTCTAGCTCACAGCTGTGCTCTGCAAACTGATCACATTACTCACCTAGAAATCTGCATGATTAGGCCCATGTTCTTCTCTTAGGCTGTGGTTCAGCAAAGCATTTATACCTGTGCGGAAGTGCCATTGACTTGCAACACAAGGTAGTCTTCTGCTTATTTACATCATATTTACTTTGATATTAACAAGTAGTTTTCTGAGGGAAAAATGGATTGTTTTCCAGTGTTATTACTGATATTTGTTGAGTGCTGACAGCATAGTTCAATGACAATTAAGAACATGCTTAACTCAAAGCATTTGCTTAAATGCCTTGGTTTTGGAGGGGGCCTGTAAAATTAATCACAGGCCTGCTTTGAGAGGAAGCGAGGGAAATAGTTGCTATGGGTAATAACAAGGAAAGGTGATTGATTTTCTTTTAAACATAAAATATTAGTCTTTGCTGTATAGGTCTTTTTTTCTTTTTTCTTTTTCTTTTTTTATTAAGGCTGAAGTTCAAATATTGCTCATTTTTTATGACATTCCAATGTCAAACAAAAACTATTGAAAAGGTCTATACAAAAGACTGACAACAAAACCAGAAAAGTGGGGACTGCCTCTGGGCAAGTGGAGGCACATATCTTCTCAAACAGATGTGAAAGGAGAGAATGGAAATATGCCATCTTGGGCCATGAAATGGTGGGTTACTGATGTAACCATCCTTCCTTGAGCTGGGCTGCTCGCAAACATTGTTACAAGTGTATATGGGCCACAGTGCACGGTAGCTTGGAAATCTTTTAGCCTTAGCCTGTCAGGTCAGGGGAAGAGCCAACACTCCCTTTCTGCTGCAACCACAGTAATATAGGTGGCTGTGACCCTAACCCTCCCAGTCCCTTCTTTTCACCAACTCCGGTTAGTGGGGACTGTGGGAATGATCTGAATGTATGTGAGCAGCCCATCTCGAAGAAGGACGGTTACACTGGTAACCCACCGTTCTTCTTTGCGTGCTGCTCGCATCATTCAGTTACAGGTGACTGCCAGCCACACACAAGGATAGCGGGAGGAGTTACAGCTGTGTTCAGACGAGAGTTTTATTTTGAAACAACAACTGTTGTTTTGAAATAAATTGTCTTATGTCCAGATGACATTCTGTTATTTCAAAACAACGGGACCCGTTGTTTTGAAATAACAGCTGTTGTTTCGAAACAGTAAAACCTCGCATCTAATCCAAATAGCTGTTGTTTCAAAACAACTGTTTTGAAACAACAACGTTCGGACGTGTTATTTCAAAATAACCATTATTTTGAAATAACACTTTTGCCCTTCTCCTTCCCAGGGTGCCTTGCTTTTAGCTTTTATTGGGTGGGCACATGGCCCAGGGAAGGGGCCATGTTGCCACACCTCCCATGGTGCCCCTCTCCTTAAGCGAAATAGCAACTCCTGTCTTTGGACATGCTATTTCGCTTTGAGCTTTTCCCTTAATTCAAATTAACATTTGCTTAACTCGAATGAACTTATTTCAAAATAAGGACTTTATTTTGAAATAACTCATTTTGAAATAATTTATTTCCAAATAACAGTTTATGTGTGAACATAGCCATTGAGTACGGCTCTGCCCAACGCTGCATCCTCTTTAGCCTGTTGGATGATAGTGTAGTGCATCACAAAGGTATGCACTGATGACCACGAAGCTGCCCTGCCGATCTCTGGATTGGGGCCTGGGCAAGGAAGGCCATTGACAAAGCATGGGCTCTGGTTGAATGAGCTCTGACATTCCCCGGGAGGGGCATATTCAGCTTTCTGTAGCAGTCTTTAATACAGTTCACAATCCAGTCAGAAATGTACTGTGAGGACGCTGGAAGTCCTCTTTTACATTCTGCAACTGCTACAAACAATTGGGAAATTCTGCAGAATGGCTATGTGCGCTCTATATATGTTAAGAGTGCCCTTTTGATGTCCAGGGTGTGCCACTTCCTCTGGTTCTCTGTAACCTGAGGGTCTGGGAAGAGCACTGGCAGGCAAATGTCCTGATTAAGGTGAAATGGAGAGACAACTTTGGGAAGGAAGGATGGATGTGGGTGGAGCACCACCTTATCAGGGAATAACCTGGTGTATGGGGGTTCTGAAGAAAGGGAGTTCAGTTTGGATACTCTTCTGGCTGAGGTAATTGCTACCAAAAAGGCCATCTACCATTCAAGGACCAGCAGAGTGCATGAGTCCAGGGGTTCATAAGGAAGCTCTATTAGGCTACAGAGCACCACATTAAGGTCCCATTGTGGAACAGGTTCGCGGGGTTGTGGGAAGACTCTTTCGAACCCTTTGAGGAATCTGGTAGATGTAGGGTTGGAAAAGATAGGAATGCCTTCCATCTTATCATGGAATGCTGAAATTGCTGCCAGATGGACCCTCAGTGAGGAAAGGAAGAGGCCCTTATCCCTGAGGTCTTGCAGGTAATCATGGAAAAAGTGTATAGGGGCTAGGCACAGCCCCTTTACCTTTTGCACAGCTGGAAAAGCGCTTCCGTTTGGCTGTATAGGTATCTCTCGTGGAGGGTCTCCTCCTACTGATTAGTACCCTCTTGACCCTATACGAGCACAGTTTTTCCTGCTCATTTAGCCATGGAATCTCCAGGCCGTCAGGTGCAGGAGACCAGGGGTTTGGGTGCCACAGGCACCCTGAATTCTGT
Organism: Podocnemis expansa; assembly: GCA_007922195.1. Classification (NCBI taxonomy): domain Eukaryota; kingdom Metazoa; phylum Chordata; order Testudines; family Podocnemididae; genus Podocnemis; species Podocnemis expansa. Next base: position 1,229,662 of record ML682094.1, read on the forward strand.
GTCAGGAGGTCCGCCCAAAGGGGAAGGCAGAGTGGTGCATTTATGAACAAATCTTGTAGGATCAAGTACTGGTGTTGTCTGGGCCAATCCAGAGCTATTAATATCATGTTTTCACCATCCCTCCTTACCTTCAGGAGGACCCTGTGCATCAGCAGGATTGGTGGGAAGGCATACAACAGGGGTCCCAACCAATGGAGCAGGAAGGCATCTGTTAGCAAATCTTCCTCTCGACCTCTGAGGGAACAGAAGCAATGACATTTGTGGCTCTGTCATGTCGTGAATAGGTCCACTTGGGGTGTTCCCCACCTGCTGACTAGGTGGGATACCACTGCATTATGGAGGGACTAGAGGGGTGAGCTAGAGGGCTTCTGCTGAGCAAGTCCGCTAGCCTGTTTTCCACCCCAGGCAGGTGAGCCGCTATTGGGGTGAAATTTTACCTCAGGGCTAGTTCCCAGAGTCTGGTTGCCTCCATGAAGAGAGCTGGGGAACAGACATCCCCCTGCTGAGTCATGTAGAACATGGCCATGGTGTTGGCTGTTAGGATCTGGCCCATTTTGCCTTTTATCCTGTTCAGAAAGGTCCTGCAAGCCAGTGTGATAGCCTGCAGCTCCTTCACATTTATGTGAAGGGGTCTGTCCCTGGAGGACTAATGTCCTTGGATGGAAAGTCCCCCTGCTATGCACGCTCTCCACACCAAGTCTGAGGCATTGGTGATCAGGGTCACCATAGGGTTTGACACCTCAAATGGAATTCCTCCCATGGCAAAGAGGGGATCCCTCCAGATCTCTAGTGTCCCCAGAATGTAGTAGGGAACTGACAGTATCTTGCACAGAAGGTGCCTCTGTGGGTGGAACACTGTGGACAGCCAGATCTGGAATGGGCTCATTCTCAGGCGGACCGTCCTTATCACTGAAGTGGAGGCCACCATGTACCTGGGGAGATGGAGACTGCATCGGGCCATGGTTACCTGGGAGTTCTGCAGCTCTGCAATTATGGCGCAAATGGACCGAAATCTTGAGGGGGGAAAGGAGGCCCTCCCTTTTTTTGAGTCTTGGAGACCTCCTATGAATTCTATGTCCTGGAATGGGGGGAGTTTTGACTTTTCTCAATTTATGCAAAACCCCAGGTACTTGCACAGTTGACTCACTACTTTGATGCTATGTTCGACCTGGCCTTTTGATTTCCCTTTTATTAATCAGTTGTCTAGGTAGGGGTATATATTTATACCCTGCCGGCGCAGGTGTGGAGCAACTGCCACCATGCACTTTATGAATACCTTGGGGGCCAAGGAGAGGCTGAAAGGGAGTGCCATGAACTGGAAGTGTCGTCCCCCCACCATGAAACTTAGAAACCTTCTGTGGTGGGGGCGTATCACAATTTGAAAATAAGCGTCCATTAGATCGAGGGCCATGAACCAATCCATGTAATCCAGAGATGGAACGATCTGTGATAGAGAAACCATACGAAATTTTATTTTCCTTATATGTTTGTTTTGAGCTCTGAGGTGTAGGATGGGTCTCAGAGCTCCATTTGGCTTGGGAACTAGAAAGCAGTGGGAGTAAAACCCCTTTCCCCACTCTGATCTTGGGACCCTCTCTAAGGCCCTGAGGGACAGGAGTTTTTCGTGCTCTCTCTCAAGCACCAAGTCTAGTTCTTGGCTCCCGAGATTCAAGCGAGGGGGTAGTTTTCTGTCCCAAGGTGTGGACCAGAAATGTATGAGATCTCCCTTTGAGACCATGTCCAGCACTCATCAGTCGGTTGTGATGTTGGCCCAGTGATGAGAGTACCGGGCCAAACGGTTGGCAATGGTTAGGGTCAAGGCTGTGGTCACGCTGCCCTCAGGTTGACTGTCAAAAGCACTGCTTCTGTCCCGCTGAACGTGTGGTATCTTGTCCCTGACGAACAGCCTGAAAGGCCTGGGGGTTTTGGCCTCTACCTGGGTGGATCTTATCCCTATCCAGACCCCCATATTGGCACTGGGGGTATTGGTAGTACCGGGAACAGGAACCCTGAATCTGGGTCTCCTGTTGCAGCTTCTGAGGTTGTTGTTGGAGTAGTTGCAGGGACTGGAAGGAGCACTTCATAGGTGGCAGTGTGTACCTGCCTAGGGACTTAAGGGTGACTCTAAAGTCCTTCATCCCATGCAGTTTTGAGTCCATGGACTCAGCAAAGAGGGTAGGGCCTTCAAATGGTAGGTTCTGTATGATCAGTTGCATCTGCTGGGACAGGCCCAAGCCTTGAAGCCAGGCTGCTCACCTCATAGCCACAGTGGAGGCCATGTTATGCGAGGCTGTATCAGATGTGTCCCAGGAGGTCATAAGGGCATCTCTGGAGTCCAAGACACCTTCCTCTGCCATCACTTCAAAGGCCCTCAGGTGATCCCTAGGGATACAGTCATGGAAGCTCTCCATAGCCCTCCAGAGGTTGAACGCATACCTCCCCATGAGGGCTTGGTGATTGGCAGTGCTCATCTGTATGGTGGAGGTGGGATAAACATTCCTGCCGAATAGATCAAGCTTCTTTGCATCCTTGTTCTTAGGGGCAGAGTCCGGTTGGCCCTGCCTTTCCTTCTGGTTAACTGCATCCAGCACCAGGGACCCTGGTGTAGGGTGATGGAAGAGGCACGCAAACTTATTGGAGGGAACATGGTACCTCTGATCTGCCACCTTGGACACAGGAGGGATCGATGATGGGGTTGCCATTGTGCCCTCGCAATACCGTCCACCCTTTCATTGGGGGGGACAGAGACCTTTACAGGTAGAGAGGCATCACCCACATCAAAGAGGGGGGGTCACATTCCCCCTTGACTATACACAAATCTAAGTTGTGGTTTGCTGCCATATGATGAAGCAGCTCCTGCTGTGTGCAGTAGTCGTCCCTTTATGCCAGACGTCTTTGAAAGGTAACTATGCTGGGGGAAGAGGACAAAGGGATTTGTGATCTACTGCATCAGGTGGAGTCTGGGTTGGGTTCGTCCTCAGATAGGACCAATGAGTTGGAAGTTCGGGTCAACGACAGTGACAATGGGTGCCAGGAGATGGGATTATCATTGGCCATCCAAACCAGCCATTCCTGTGACCGGTCATTGGAGGAGCCTAGGGTTGTGGGTCAATGGGAGAGGGAACAGCCCCTTTCCGTCTGTGTGCCCTCCTGCCCCACATCACCATGTCTGGAACTCCACTGTGTCGCCCATACTGGCGTTGCCAGAGCTGCACCTCCTCTTGACAGGGACGTCAGGGAATGCTGCCAGCGCCACTTACCTGCTCATCCACTAGTAACGAGGTTTCATTCTAGGGCTTTCGGAGATCCACGGCACTGAGGAGTACAGCAGGAAGAGGTCGGTGAGGACGAGTTAGACATCTGCCGTCTTGAGCCCTGGTAGCACAGTACCAAGGGCTCACAGGATGAGTGCTGGGAGGAGTGGTCATCTGAATGGTCTTTGGTACCATTCTGTGGTTCTGGTGGAGGGCTTGATAGTGCCAAGGCCAGGAGTGGTACCAAGTCTCTCTTTGTCCACTCCTTCACTGAAAGCGCTGGTTTGCCCTTGGACCTGGCTTTCTTGGCCAGTACCAAAGCCAGTGCCTGAAGCAAGGCCTGAGCCACTACGAGAGCCTCTGGTGTCAACAGTACCAAAAGGTACCCTGGCTCTGACTTCTGAAGAGGGGTATCCGGGGGTGGTGCTAGACAGTGCTGTACCAGTGCTGAGTAGGATGCTGATCGTGGCTTCATATTTTGAACCAGAGAGTGGCTCCGGACAGGTTCCAGTGCAGAATTTGCATGAAGGACCAACAGAGAATTCAGCACTCAAGGTGTATTGGGTGCTGGCTGAGATGCCCGATCTCGGGCAAGGTTGTACAACCTCCACTCCCTCTCCTTGTGGGTCCTCCGCTTAAAGGACTTGCAGATGGAGCAATTTTCTGCGAGACATTTCTCATGGGCATCATCGATCGGGAAGGCTTTACGGCATGATAGGCAAGGCTTGAACCCCAGCATCATTATCATGAACAAACAAGGACAGGTACTTGCTTCCACAAGTTTCAGCTATTCTGATACTGAGGGCAGAAAGAAGGACCCGGGAGTGTCAGGGTCACAGCCACCTATATAGCCACGGTCGCAGCACAGAGGGGGCATTGGCCATCTGCCCTGACCTGACAGGCTAAGGCTAAAAGACCTTCTGACCTACCGTGCACCGTGGCACGTATACAGCTGTAACTGAATGATGTGAGCAGCGATTGAAGAAGAGACAAAATTTCAACCTGATTTGAGAACTTACATCTTCTTGGAAAGTTCTATACATGTCCAGAATTTTTGTTCAAGAGAGATCTAAATGTACTGTAAGTACTTAACTTATAATGGATCAAAACAATAATTTGGGTAGATAATCCACATTACTATCAGGAGATACATGTTAATAATGTTTATATACCACTAAACCATACTATTTGCATATGACCACTTTGGATGATTCACAAATTGCAAGAGAGAGAATGCAGTAGAAATGTGCTATTTAGGCTGATCCTCAGAGTTGCTGAGCATCTGCAAATCCCATTGAGTTCAATGCAGGCTGAGAGTTCTCAGGTCCTCAAGATCAGCCCCTAAACTCTTTAGGGCTTCTCTTACCTTTTGTTATTGTGTATGTATAGTGTCTAGCAGCCACTATAGTGTCTAAGGTCACTGAGAGATGATAATATGAATGTTAATAATGCTGTTTTCTTTATTGCTTCACAGTTCCAGAAACTCTGAAGACTGCCTCTACTATAGTCCAAAACTTATACCCTAAAAAGGAGGAGGGGGTGGATTTGAAGGACATCGGTGTAGATTCACTGTGGGTCCTGAAAATTCCTTTGATGTGTAATAATGTAAATGAAGAATAAATATTATATGGGAGAGGCTATTTATGGCATCAGCAATGAATTTGCCAAATATAGGCTATAACACCTACAAAGTGAGCTCTGTATAGTAAGGGAAATGTAAAATTGCAACTAGAGTGTAATTAAAATGCCATATAAAAATTTGGAGTCATTATTTGAGAAAGTTACTTTCTATTCCTAAATTAGGAATGGAAGCACCAGAAAAACTGTTTTCAAAACCATGTTTTCTTACTTGTACTGTGAGGAACTCCACACATATATGGGCACTGTAAAAATAATAAATACTAACTTAGGGCCTGAAGCAGGAAATACCAGAAATGTCGGTGAGTGAGAGAAGGAAATCTGTTCCTATGAGATTCCAGAATAGTAATGCAGATCCAAAAGTGTTAGCTCTTCAAGACTTCTGTGAACAGAACCAAACTGAGCCTCCACATTTTTAAGGTGACCCATCTCTAGCTTACAGTACATTGTGATAGGGAAAGATCTGGAACCATTCTATCCTCAAGTCCCTTTTGCTACCTTGCCTGTCAGTCAGGTGACCACGTCACTAGCTCAGAGCTGTTTTTCTCTTCCTCACAGCAACACTGCTCCAGGTATACTTGAAAATAATTTGCGAGTTTACTTAGAAATGGTACCATTTGTGACAGCTGTACTACCCTCAGACACAGGATGCTTGCCCAGCTCTCCTGGCAGTAGCAAGTGCATGGTGATCTGAATCTCCCAAGAAGTAATGACCAAGAGCTTGTTATAACACATAAAATGAGAAGCTTCCCCAGCAATGTGCTCAAAGATGTCACTGACAAAGGAGTTCATCATATCCATGGCCTCAGAGAAAATTTTGGTGTCTGGGTTATTATCAGCATATGTGCCCAGCCAATTGCCATTAAAGTAAATCATTGAGTGCTCAACAGTAATATGTCACAACATCTGCAGTGGACAACAGCTGCATCACAGATCATAGAAAAGCCCCTCTTAAAGAAACTGGCTACACAGTTGCCCTGTCCTGTTTAAAACCTGTTCAGAGATGACCACAGGTGCCTATGGAGATCAAAACCTGATGTAGAGATGATTGGGTCAGTGATAAGAAAATGATTAATGAATATCATTATTGACCACTCATTGAATCAAGCAGATTCCACTGTCATGTTTTCTGGTGGCATAAATGACCATAATGAGCTCTGAGCGATGGTCAGGTTTGCACTGAAACTGGGTCACCTTTTCAATGCCATTCAGTTATTGCTTTGACTTCAGTTCCAGACTGGTACTCTTATAGAAAACAGATGAGCTGATGGGTGGTTGAAGAAGTCTGTGTATAGTGGTAGGTCGCTATTTTCATATTGCAGCAAACAGCATGACAAAGGCCATCTCACAGCAAATATGGGGCAGTGCTATGTTGATAAGTAGCAGTAGTCAAAGAAATAGGATTTCCTCTAAGGTCATGGTAAAAATATACATAGCTTTTTCAAGTTCTACATCCACCACGCTCGTGTGAGATGGGTGACACCAGACAGGAGCACAGTACCCTGCTGTTGAACAGTAGAGGGCAAGGGCTGATATTCTACGTGTCTGGTCACTTGCACCCCAAGTTTAATCAGCTCATTTTGTGGGCAGGTTGTTCCACGTGTTGACTTTGACTGACATTTTCCTGAAGTGGTTGCAGAACATTAATGACCTGAGGTGAATCAGGCATGGATCATGCTGTACGTGTTGACTGTCAAGGAGAATATTTAACCCATAGTTTGTACTTGCATTATGAAGATGGAATGTGACAGAAGCTATCTTAGAAAAGCATAGCTGCAGGTGCCATTGACTAAAATGAACTTTATATCTTCATTCAAGACCTAATCAATTGCTGAGAAGTACTGAGCTTGATAATGGCAGCAGATGTCATTGACAGATAAATTTGGTTGAGAGTGTAAGTGGCAGGACATTGATGTTGACATTGAACCGTATTGGTGAAAGAGAACTGTGCCTCTAGGGAGGCCATTGATCTGATACTTGTAAGAGCTACAGCAGTTGCCAATGTGTAGTCTAAACCACCTGCTTTAGAGAATGAGCTCTACTGCTTTTGCTGCCCAACATGGGGCAACTGGAGAGAGTTTAAACAAAACACCTCTGTGCTAAACTGTGCTGGAGTGGTAGTCAAATCCAAGAAGACAGTTATCATCTTTAGATTTTGTTGAAAACCATTTTTGTAAAGGTAGTCAAGGTCAGAACTTGATCAGGTATGCTGCATCCTTTCCTAAGCCCTGCCTGCTCAACTTGCAAGATATCATATGAATCTGGTATGATTTGTAGAAGGATCAAATGCTCAAACATCGTGAGACAAAAAGATAGCAGGATTTTAGGCCGTAACTCAGCACATAGTAGGATTTTTTCCCTGGCTTAAGAATGGCAATAATCTTGCTGGATGCCAACTACTTTGTAATTTCTTCTCATTAATGACCTGTAGTCACCAGTCACTTAGGTGAAAGTGATCATGAAATGGTAGAATTCATGATTCTAAGAAGTGGTAGGAGAGAGAACACAAAAATAAAGATGATGGATTTCAAAGAGGCAGACTGTAGAACACTTATGGAGCTGGTAGGTAGGATCCCATGGGAAGCATATCTAAGAGGAAAAACAACTGAAGACAGCTGGAAGTTTTTCAAATTGACAGTACTAAGGGCACATGAACAAACTATTATAATGTGTAGGAAGGATAAAAACTGTAGTAAGAGACTACCCTGCTTTAACCACGAGATTTTCAATCATCTAAAAATGAAGAAAGAGTCCTACAGAAAGTTGAGAGTTGGACAAATCGCAAAGGATGACTATAAACAAATAACACAGTTACACAGGAGAAAAATCAGGAATATCAAGGCACAAACTGAGATTCATCTAGCTGAAGGCATAAAGAGTTTAAAAAATACATTTTTAAAATACGTTAGAAACAAAAGGAAGACCAAGGGCAGCATAGGTCCACTACTCAACAAAGAGGGAAAAACAATAACAGAAAATGTGGAAATGGCAGACGAACTAAAGGATTTCTTCATTTCAGTCTTCACCGAGAAGATTGGTGGTGACTAGATGCCTGCCATAGGGGAGGGCAGTAAAAATGGGATAGAATCAGAAGCTAAAATAGAAAAAGAACAAGTTAAAAATTACCTGGACAAGTTAGATGTCTTCCAGTCACAACCCTAGAATCCTCAAGGAGTTTACTTGGGAGATATCTGAACCATTGGCTATTATCTTTGAAAAATCATGGAAGACTGGAGATGTCCCAGAGGACTGGAAAAGAGCAAATACATTGCCCATCTATAAAAAGGAAAACAAGGACTATCCAGGGAATTATAGACCACTCAGCTTAACCTCTGTACCAGAAAAAATAATGGAAGAAATAATTAAAGAATCCATTAGTAAGCATCTAGAAGAGAATAAGGTGCTAAGTGATAGTCAGCTTAGATTCATCAAGAACAAATCATGTCAAAGTAACCTGATAGTTTTCTATGAATGGGTAACAAGCCTTGTGGATAGAAGGGAAGTGGTAGATGTGGTGTATTTATATTTTAGTAAGGCTTTTGATAATGATCTTGTATCTCCTTCTCATTAACAAACTAGGGAAGTATAGCCTGAAGGGTAATACTATAAGATGGGTGAAAAAATGGTTGTATGACACTTCCAGAGACTAGTTTTCAATGGTTCAAAGTCAAGCTAGAAGGGCATAATGAGGGAGTACCACAGAGACCAGGTCTGGGTCCAGTTCTTTTCAACATTTTCATCGATGATTTAGATGTTGGCATAGAGAGTACACTTATAAACTCTGCCAATGATACCAAGCTGGAAGGGGTTGTAAGTGCTTTGGAGGATAGGATCACAATTCAAAATGATTTGGACAAACTGGTGAAATGGTCTGAGGAAAAAAAAGATGTATTTCAATAAAGAGAAGTGGAAAGTGCTCCACTTAGGAAATAACAAGCCATTGCACATATTCAAAATGGGTAATGACTTCTTAGGAAGGAGTACTACGGAAAAGGGAGCTGGGTGTCATAGTGAACCACAAGCTAAATATGAGTCAACAGTGTAATACTGTTGCAAAAAAAGCAAACACTACTGTGGGATGTATTAACAGGAATATTGTAAGTAAGACATGAGAAGTAATTCTTTTGCACTACTCAACCCTTAGTAGGCCTTAACTGGAGTATTGTGTTCAGTTCTGGGATCCTCATTTCACGAAAGATCTGGACAAACTGGAGAACATTGAGAGAAAAGCAACAGAAATGATTAGAGGTCTAAAACGCTTGAATTATGAGGGAAGATTGAAAGAGCTGGGTTTGGTTTAGTCTGGAAAAAAGGAGACTGAGAAAGAACATGATAACAGTTTTCAAGTATCTACGAGGTTGTCATGAGAAGGAGGAAAAAAAATTGTTTTCCTTAGCTGTGGATGATAGGACAAGAATCAATGGGCTTAAATTACAGCAATGGAGGTTTAAGGTTGGACATCAGGAAAAGATTCCTAACTGTCAGGGTGGTTAACCACTGGAATAAGTTGCCTCAGCAAGTCATGGAATCTCCATCATTGGAAGCTTCAGGAACAGGTTAAAGAAACACCTGTCAAGGATAGTTTAAGAGGGTACTTGGTCCTGGCATGAGTGCTGGGGACTGGACTCTATGACTTCCCATGGTCTCTTCCAGGTTCTATGATTCTATGTAGAAATTAGTAAGTTGCTGTGACACCTTTGGTTCAAGGTGCTTGAGGAATTCTGGCAAGATATTATCATGCCTTGCTGTTGTGTCTGATTTGATGGAGGTAAACATCTTATTCAGCATATCGACCATGTGTGGCTCTGATTGACTCCTAACCATATGTTAGCATCAAACTATGTTCTCTTCATCATATAATTTGCATTTGAACTGCTTCTCCTTGGGAATTTTGCTATCCACAGAAGATGGCTTGCAATGCTGCAGCACTTAATAGTGGGCAATTTTGACCTGGAGGTTGTCAAGCAAGGCTTGGCATTCAGCACTTAGGCAGGGAATGTAAATTGGATGACAGCCCTGTGATACAGAAATTAATGTGGCTTTATAAAATGGCTCCATGGTATCAGTGGTAGGCTTCATCAATTGGAATACAATGTGACAGAATGGTAGCCACACCACATTCCAGTACATCACAGATTTTTCTCCTAGTCTGCCTTGTGGAAATTCCTCCAACACTTAATTGAGTTTGAAATGATGGGTAGCTAGAGCCCAGTGTGAATAGCTTATGGCCCACGTTGACTATGATGGAAGTTATCAATTATTATACAGCTCACTGGCTGTGAAAAGCCACCTAATAAACTGACCCAACAAAGATTGGGCAAGTATCCTCTCAACTGTATAGCTAAAAGAAATGTGCCATATAGTTTTGCATTGTGAATCAGAACAAAGTTTTTGTTTATCTCCCAGTCCATCGACTGTTTTCCTTCATTGTCCAATCAGTGTACCTCCACTCAAAGTGGTGGCTATCACCAACAAAAATCACTGGTTGATCAAGTGTTGGAAGGACCACTTACGGCTTACGACGATCCTAAAGCCACCAACCAGGATCACCTCATTAAAAACTGGAGAAGAGTGGAGAAACTTCAGATATGTCAGAGTGCAAGTATGTTGCATGGCAGTATTTGGCAACTGGGGTGTGTGAAATGAGGTCAAACTATTTACCATAACTTCCTGCTACGCTATTAGCTGCAGGTTGCTTGCAAACAGATTATGTTAATACTGTGATGAGTGCCTAATGCACAAATGATGCTGTGTTTGACTGCTGACAGACCCTCAACATTAAGCTGAAGAATTTGAAGCACCTGTCCAATGACTTAAAAGTTAAAGGATGGCATTACATTGGGAATGCAGTCAGACAGCACATGACCAGGATTCGTTCCTGAATTTGGTCTGCTGATTGCATCATTAGCTTCTTTAGCGTAAGTCGGGTACTGATGGGAAATGTGACATGAATGATGATCCATTGCCCACTGGCTAGGGCATCTGAAGGAATTTGCTTCAGTACCTTGTATGCATAGATCGATACTGTGACTCTCCTTCCTAGTCTTTCTGTATTTCATACCCCCCTCTCTCCTGATTCTGCCCTACACTGAGTGAGCCACAGTACACTGCATTAGGCAGAAACCTTCCTCTAGTCCTGCAAATTTATCTTCTCACTTTACCTCCTGCACCTTCTTTCCCTCTGGCTCCACTGGTGCCCCTTGGTATCTCCATGAGTAAATGTGATCCTTCAAACCTTCTCCTGCTTTTCTCCTCTAGAGTCCTCCTTCTTTCTTCCAGATCTTTCACTTTACCCCTGGAACCTTGTCCAGTTTGCTTCTCCATCCTTCCTTTTATTGCAGTCCCTAGAATACCTTTCCCATCACCTGAGTCCCCCTTCCTTATAAAACCAACAGGTCAAATGGAGGGACAGGGTATGAGTAATATGAATATGTGTTCACATGTTAGCTGTGGCACTGAGCCAAAGCCCATGGAAGTCAACAGGAGTTTTTCCATTGACTCTGATAGTCTTTGGATTGGGTCCAAAAGTGCAGCAATTTGAGGACTCTGAATCAGTCTAATACTAGCATATTTGTTCTTAAATACAAATGATATATCAACAATATCTATCCCCTCTCCATCTACTTACATCAGCTGGCAATTTCCTGTATGCCTCACAGCACAAATGAGTCTTGGAAGAATTTGTAGCCAGAATCACTTGATGGGTGCATGGAACTAGTTTCAATCCCCCTTGCCCCTCTGCTGTGCAATCATCGTCATTATAGTTAGTTGGAATTTTTCATGATTCTAGTGAAAAAAAATTACATTTTAATGGGAAAAATGTTGAAAATTTTTTTGCTAGCTTCCTTTGTCTTTTTTCCACCATGTTTAACTGTCATTAGACATTGGTGGAAGAAACACGTGAAAGCTAGCAGTCAGGCATTTCAGTTCTATTCTAATTTTTTTGCTATGCAGCTGGAGTCAAAGGGCAAGTGATATCTGTAGTTCCTTTTTATTTCCCCCACTCTGGGCCTTGTTTAGATTGCTGCTTCTCTTTGGACAGATAAAAGTGAAGAGGAATGTGTCAGGACCAATTGTTCTAAAGTTGTAGCCATGTTAGTCTAGTCCAGCAAAACAAACAAGGAGTCTGGTGGTACTTTTAGAGACTAATAAATTTATATATCGCATGAGCTTTTGTGGAGAAAATCCTACATTGTCAGATGCTTTGGGATTTTCTCTCATGAAAGCTCATGCAATATATAAATTTGTTAGTCTTTAAAAGTTCCACCAGACTCCTTGTTTGTTTTTCTGGAACAATGGTCTTTCCCTCTGGGAACCATATAACCCCATGAGATACATAGAACTAGATTCTGCTCTTAGGTGCATGAGTCTTCCATGGAGGTTTGCACAGGAGGATGTACACTACTTTTAGAGCCCCTGGTCTCTATTCTCCTTTGATAGCAGACTGGAAGTCCCTAAAAATGGCTGTCACATATGACAGAACAATGTTCTGTCACTGTTCCAGCAGACTTAGCTGGTATATGTACTGTAGATCCACTGAAGTTTGCTTCACACTGGGTGATCATCTGGCCTTATTCTTTTCCATGTACCTTCAAGATAACTGTTCCCTGCTTTTGAAACTGTATTTGTGTTACCTGGATCATAGAAACATGTAGAAGAATTTAAATGAAAAATCAGTCCTATATCATAACACATAATATGCAATGATCACGTATGATTGCCAGGGGTGTCAAACTCTTTCAAAGTGGGGGGCCACATTGGAAGGCCGGACACCTGTTGTGGGCTGTGTGGCCTCACAGGTTCCCCAACCAACATTCCCTCTAAGGGGCTGATGCAGCTGAGCAACATACATTGCTTGCTGCGTGGTTCCCCCCCTGGGGCCGAATCCTGCCCCCAGCAAGCTCCGCTGCCTGCCGAGCCTCACTGCAGTGGAGAGGAGCAGTCAGCTCAGCCTACCCCCAGCCAGCTGTGCCTCCCTGGGGGCAGAGAGGGCCAGCACTGAGTTCCAGTGTGGGGGTCAGCGCAGGAGTGTCCTGCCCCGCTCCCAAAGAGTTTCAGCCACTTTGCCCCTGCCCCCCCCAAGGCCATGGAGCAAGCCCATTCAGGCTGGGGTAGGGGCTGGGGGTGAAGCAGCCAAAACTCTTTGGGAGCAGGGCAGGCTGCTCCAGCTCTCTGACCCCACAGCCCAAAGCTCAGCGCTAGACCCCTCTGCCCCCTCCAGGGAGGCGTGGCCAGCTGGGGTAGGCTGGGGTAGGCTGGGCTGGCTGCTCCACTCCGCTGCAGTGAGGCCAGGTGGGCAGGCAGGCGGAGCAGTCTTCAGCCCCCATACTCCCCTTCCCAGGAGTTGCAATGGGGGGCAGTTAGGGCCCCCTTCCCTGGCCGCCAGAGTGGTGTGGACAGCCCCTGGCCACTCCTCCGGCGGGGGAGCTCTCACTGAGCCCGCACAGACAGTCTATGCAGGCTTAGTGAGAGCTGACTCTGAGAGGGAGTTTTGAAAACTCCCAGCTCAAGGTCTCTGTCCATGCAGGGACTACAGCTGCTGGCCGTGCACGGCCGGCAACCTTCCCTGCGCCAGGCAGCCCCAGGGGCTGCGCGACTGTGAGGCAACGCAACTTAGAAGGAACACTGTCCTCAACCCTTTCCCCCTCCATGTTCAGAGCAAGAAAGTGTAATTTTGCATTCCATTTTCTGATCATAACACACACACACAAACAAACAAAAGATCCTGATTCAGCCTGCGGGCCATGAGTTTGACACCCAACCATCTTCAAATCTGAAGCAGCAGTTTGTTTGAAAACCTCTATGGAATTCAAAATTAGTTTTTAAATGCCCATTTGAAAAGAAAAACTACTAAGGAACAAGGATATTTTGCCAAGAAATGCTTGTTGAAAGAAAATGACATTAAAAATATTCCAAGTACTCCTTTTTTAATATAAGTGAAAGTTAAACCAGGGTTCTGAAATAAAAAACATTATTATAGGTTCCTTGACTGGCTAAGAAATGTTAATGCTTTTGGGTCATGGAGCAGGAAAGAATTATGGGAATAATTCCATTATTCTATCAGTTTGTTTCTTCATGCAGACTTGGCTGAAAAAGTAAATTCTTGTTCTCAAGGATTAAAGGTTGTTTTTCTTCAAGATTTTGTAGTGTTTTGTGCTATTTCAAATTCTACAAAACTGAAGATGTTTCTAAGCAGCTATTTTGTTAGTAATGAGAGCTAAGGGTCTGGAAAGCAGAGCTAGACATCCTCCATTGCTTCCTGTGCCAAAAACTACACAGATTGTTACAGGAGTGTATTCTCCCTGGCGTACCTCCTGAGTACTGTATCTGAATTCTTCTTTGTCTCAAATGCTACCAACAAAACATGGTGAGTAGCTGAGCCAGCCCAGTTACATATGCTATTTGCAGTCTTGTTGTAGTTGTGTCAGCATGAGGCTGTTAGAGACAAGATAGGTGAGGAATAAGCTTTTGAGTTACACGAACCTAAAGATGGGTAGAAGTTGGTCTAATCAAAGGTATTTTCTCACCCACCCGATCACAGCACATGTGAAATTCTCTTTTTCTTGTATAACTTTGATCTTGTTTATTTATGAGTATGGTATTTTCCAAGCAGAGATTGAAACCATGGTCCAAAATAATCTATTACACTTGACTGATTTTTGGCAGAGAGGTTTTTAGCTACCAATTGCCACATCTCTATGCAGCTCCAGAAGCAAGATGTTTTCTTAGTTGACAAGCATCTTAGATCCAAAGAACACAATTCTCCCTTTTTTAAGGCATTTGCTGGATCATATTTTAAAGGAACCAGAGACAGAGTAATGTATTAATTTCATTCTCCAAATTTCCACTTGCTTCCCTTCAGATTCCAGTAAAATAACCTCCTTTTCATCCTCCATATCCTTCACAGACTTTCCCTACCTCTCAGAAGGTATTTCTACACTGGACACTCTGTTAAATTGACTTAATAAGGTTGACTTTAAGTCGACTTAAAGTTGACCTTGTTAAGTCAGCTTAGAGTATCCACACTGAAAAGTCCTGTCAACTGCCTGTGTCCACACTGGCAGGTGCTAGGTCAGCCCTTCCTGGTGGCCAGGAACTCTAAGTGGGGGTTTGAAGGCCAATTAAGTCGACTTAAAGGCTATTCCCTGTCTACATTGGCTTAAGTCGACTTAATAAGGTAGACTTAAGCCTTCAGTCAACCTTAAGAGGTGGTGTTATTAAGTCGACTTAAGGAAGCGCTTATGTCAACATAATAAAAGCCCAGTGTGGCCACAGTGGTCTGTAGGTCAACATAAGCTTCCTTAAGTCGATTTAAGGCTCCAGCGTAGACATGCCCATGGTTCCTGGACTTCACCTATTCCTATTCTGCTATTTGAGAAGCACAGCAAATAAAGACTCCTTCTTCACTTCCTGCCTTTCCAGTTTATTTAGATACCTCTGCAATAGCATCATAGACTTCTTGCAACTAACTGACTCCATGATCTTTTTAAAGTACATCTCAGAGTTGTGATTAAGGCAAAATCTAGGCTCCATTAATACAAGACTTTTTTCTTCTTGAAAAATATAAATTTTTCATCCTTCCTAGCATCTTTTCACATCTTTTCTTTGAGGATCTATCCAAAGACTAATTTACTAGTTTACAGGCATATGTAAAACCAAGTATCTTATCAGCTCAGAGCACCTCAGATGTAATACTGCAAAACAGCTCTATAAATTAATCCACAAAAACATTAGCTTCTCTTTAACTCCCAAAATAACCACTCTTAGTTCATATCTTATTATCTATATTTTAAGGTGGTTCTCTTTCTAAATTATCTCATGAAATATAATTTATTCTCCTCCTCATCTCAAATGAGACTTTCAAGCTAGTTATTATTCAGGGAAAAGGAATATGCAGGTATCATGTGAAGAGGAACAATATTTAACAGTAATTTTATTTAACTGATGATTAGAAGAAATGATTGATCCCTGAAAGTTATTCACTTTTGCCAGAAACATGGACGCTATGAAATAAGAGGTATTTTTACTTTTAAATATTGTTCTCTAGAAATTACTCGGCCTTACACATTTCTCGTCAAATTTTAGACGTTGACAAGGCAGACTAAATTAGTAGGCTGAAAATAAGTTTACTTGACTAACATCTAAATGTATCCCAGACTCTTTCTATGAGTGATAAACAAAGAACAGAATTGAAAGACTCAGTTTCTGAATCTGAGGGTTAGTCGTTCATGTACAGTGCCTTATCTCTGTTTCAGAGTACAGTACTAATAAATGGATACATTTTCTGCTGGGTCTCTAGCTGGCCTTCTCTTCTGAATATTTAAGATGGAGTGTGCATACACACCTGTTCCTGTACTTTGCACATGCAAACATTTGCTAAAAATTGCAACACGTGTATGCTCCTGCCAATGTGCACCTACATTGCTCTGGGGGGAGTAGGAGCCAGGTGGTGCATTCCCTCTATTCCTCATAGACTCAAGGACTCTAAGGCCAGGAATGAACAATATGATCATCTAGTCTGACCTCCTGCACAATGCAGTCCACAAAACCTCACCCACCCACTTCTACAATAAATCTCTAACCTATGACAGAGTTATTAAAGTCCTCAACTCATGGTTTAAAGACTTTAAGATACAAAGTATCCATTAGTGACTGAGCCATGCCCCATGCTACAGATGAACACAAAAAAAACAAAAAAAACCCAAAAAAAACCAAAGAGCCATTGCTAATCTGCTGTAAGAGAAAATGCATTCCTAACCCACAAATATGGCAATCAGTTAAACCCTGAGGATATGGGGAAGACTCACCAGCCAAGTCAACCAAGAAAAATTCTCTGTAATAACACAGAACCTACCTCATCTAATGTCCCATCTCAGATCATTGTCATATCTGCCACTATGGGTGTGTCCACACAAGAGTTTTATTTTGAAACAACAGCCATTGTTTCAAAATAAAACTTGCCATGTCCACACAACGTTTTTCTTACCTCAAAATAAGGAGCTTCCTTATTTTGAAATAAGGAAAGTCATTTCAATATAATAAAACCTAGTATCATACAGAAATGACTGGTTATTTCAAAACTGTGCTTTCAAAATAACCCATGTGGCTCTATTATATCAATATGCCTGGCATGTCGATATAATAAGTGAGCTTCCTCCCAGGGTGCATAGCCTGGCCAGGGTGCTGAGGGGAGGAGCAGGGGCACGCACAAGACAGCCCCCGCAGGGTGAGCCGCAGCCAGGGCGGCTCAGCCCACATCCTGCTCAGCTGCCCCTGGTGGGGTGAGCTGCAGCTTGGCAGCTCACTCCACTGCCGGCTTCAGGGGGCTTCCGCCACCCTGCCTGGGCTGCAGCCCCCCGAAGCCAGTGGTGGGCTGAACCGCCGGGGCTACGGCCACCCTGTCTGGGCTGCAGCCCCCTGAAGCCGGTGGCAGGGTGAGCTGCCCGGGCTGCGGCCCCTGAACGGGGGCTGCAGTGGGGCCCCTGAGCATGGTGCGGAGTGAGCCGCTGAGGCTGCAGCCACCCTGCCCCCCCTTGCAGCTCCCCTGACGTGGGCAGCGGAGCCTGGGGGGGTGCTGCAGCTCCCCAAGCCGCTTGCCCAGAGGGCAAGCGGCTTGGGGCACCCCCAGGCTTCTGGCAAGCCCTCTCCCCCCCTCCGCCCTGGTTGTTGGCAACATGGCCCGCAAGGGGCCATGTTGCCACACCTTCCAGGGTGTCCCTCTCCTGAAGCGAAATAGCAGGTCCACACATAGGATCTGCTATTTTGCTTTCAGGTTTTCCCTTATTTCGAACTAAGTTTATTTTTAGTTCGAAATAAGCTGTTTCAAAATAAAGGTTTTATTTTGAAATAAGTCATTTCAGAATGACTTATTTCAAAATAAAACCTTGTGTGTAGACATAGCCCATGTCAGCTGCAGAAAGAAGCCTGTCAGATATTCAGACTGGATAGGAGGAGAATCAGCCGAAGGAGGAAGCAGTGTGCTGGGGTGAGGGGTAAAAAGGGGCTGACACAGGTCCCCTCTTCCCTACCAGGACCCTTTGTAGACAGACATGTACATGAGAAACCACACCTCCTCCCTTTTGTGACTGCAGAAAAGAGCTAGCCAGAGACTCCATCTGATAGGGTCAGCAGTAGCATCAATTAAGGATTGCTTAAGGGGTGAGCAGAATGCAGGTGTTTATACATGTATGACATACACACCATTAGAGTACTGAAAATCTGCTCTGAGATATTGGATGAAAGTGTTCTCTTCTACTCTTTCACCTCCTCACTATAGCAGCATCAACATGAACAGTAGAGGAAAAAAAGATTTCATTTTAAATTTTATTCAGATTTTATTTAAACATATAAATGTAATCCTTCTGCGCGGTCAAGGTGGCAGCGGCAAAGAGCCGGGTTCTATATCTAGGGGTTCCTAGCAATGTTACACCAACTGACTCAAGGCCCACCCAGTTTCCTGAGAAATTATGCACTACTCCTTGGGTACCCTAGGGCAGTGGTTTTGAAAGTTAGGGTCGTGACCCAGTACTGGGTCGCAGACACTTAGGCATTGGGTCATGGTACATCTTGCTGCCACTGCCAAAAGACTGGAGTGGATTACTCAGAGATGGGTCCTGATAAAAAAAAAGTTTCAAAACTACTGCCCTAGGGGGCAGTGCTTCTCCTCTTGCAAGCACAAGTCTGGGTGTAGTACAAAAAGCTTTTAGTAGTAACATAAAGAGAATATATAGAGGCAGTATCAAAGCCAGCACTGATTTTGGGAGAGAGTGCCACGCAGGATTCACACAAAAACCAATAAGCAGAAACTCACCCCACCCCAGTGTACATAGAACATGTCTTTCACTTCTCTCTTACCCTCATACTGATCCATCAGAGTTTCAGTGTACACCTCTTGGGGTGGCGGGTGCTCAAGCAGTCCCCTCCAGTTGTCTTCTGCCACCTCGGGGTTTGCCAGCAGCTCACACCACCTGCTGGCACTATCTACTAGTCACTCACACCATCCACTTGTGCTATCCACTCACCACATCCCCTGACCCATCCATTCCTGCCAGCTGTCTACTTCTGTTGGGCATCTATCAGGTTTTTGGTGATTTTAGCTCTTAGAGAGAATTTCAACTCTTCTGTGATCTCAGGTCCTGACTTCAGCTTTTAGGACACCAGAGACAGGTCTCTGATCTGAAGAACAAGAGACTCCACAAGAAGTCATTAAGTCTATCTTTTAATAAGGGGAAGGAAATTAAGCAGAGCTGATGCCATCCCTCCCTCATCTTTACAAGGGTGAAGAATGGAGTTGGCCACTCTTCTGAGTTCTGTGTTTCTGATGGTGACTTTCCATCAGAACAGGCTAAATACAGTTTTTACAATCAAAGGACAGCATGTAATGAAAAAGACAACATTTCATTTCCTCCTTGAATTAAAACACAGGATTTGTAACCCAAACCAGCCACATATACCATTTCCCATTATCCCCAGCACCTGGCTGGGTTCATCCATATACACTGTAATTATGCTAAGTACTTAATTGTACTCATGCAAATACAAAGCCCATGCAAATAGGGTGCCTCTCTTTTACTTGCTAAGTAAGAAAATTGGCCAGCCTGTAGACCTTGCTTACATAAAGATATATTTAAGTGCTTTCCCTAGTGATTTGCAACTTTACAGCACTGTGAAACATAAGCTAAGTTATTAAACCTTAGGGGGTAAGTGAATGTTATTTCAATTTTACAGATTGGAAACCTGTGTAAAGACATGTAAAATAGCTGAGTATGGTTACTCAGCCTCAGGATTGTATCTCACATGCTGTTTGCATCTCTTCCCGTATTCTGCCCCAGCAGACCACATTGTCTTTCTCCTTGCTGCTTTGCCATTTTCCATCTCATTTTCTTCCTTTTTCCCCTAATAAGAACCATGCCAAAGCAGTTAACAGAATAACACACACTGAAAACCACAATACATTTTTTGCAGGTAGTGGGAAACTGGATTATCCCACTAGGTAGAGTTTTTGGTTATATTAATGAAACAGCTAATACTGCAGGTGCACTATCTCATTCCAACACTTTTGGCACTAATCAGTGTTGCATTAGCAACCATTCTAGTGTTCCTCAACATTCTGAAGCACTCTTATATTTTACAATGAGCATCACTTGCCACTCCTCTCAGAAGATTGACAAACAAAAGAATCTTAAAGCCACTTCTCTGTTGTAAAACTTCAGAATGGCTAAAATTCACTGGAGAGGGTTTAAGGGATATGGTAAAATAGCTTTGAAGCTACCAGTTCAACCAAGAATAACCCTAGATCTAGTCTAACAAACCTCCAAAGGCTCAGCTGTAATGAGTGATAATCTAGCTGTATAAGCATCTTGTTCACTTAGTACATTTAAGCATAATAGAGAATTCTCAGGTGCCTGGCGGTGTAGTCTCATATTGAATCAGTCATTTGTAGGTCTTTGCTGTTGGCACATAAGATTATTGATGAATACGATATTGATGAATGCCACACAAATTCCCCCTGCGGCTCAGTTGTAGCAAATAGGCCCAGCCCCACTGTGGAGGCAGAGTAGAGCTTCACTGTACCAGGCAGAGTCTTGGCAGGAATCTTGTCTCAGACAGGAAAAGTTCCTATAGAAGCTTTCCTGAAGCACATGCTCACTGCATGTTACCCAGCCCGATGTGCTAGCTGATAGATCTAGTGTTACTTCCATGGTCTTCTCCAAATACGATTAAGTTTTATCTTCAGCTGTTAAAGCCACTTTGAAAATGAATCTATTTATTTTAATATTTCAAGGTCAAAATCCTGAGAATGTTTTATCTCTGCTCTCATCCAATGATATCTGAGATTGATATAGGATATCTTAAAATTCTTGGAACCTATTATAATTTTTTTAGATCAGTAGTCACAGCATCATTCTGCAATTCAATCACAAAGATAGCCTTTGCCACCTCTTTTTATCCTAATGAGTGAGGGCAACAATCTTTCATTTCTGTATCTCTGCACCTGGTGTATGTGATCATCTCATCTACATTCCAAGTGTGTGGATGAAGGATTATTTGTGATGTCAGAGAGTGAAAACCCCAGATATTCACACATACTTTCTGGGTTTTATATTAACTGTAATCATTCAGGGCAAAAGACCAGGGTGTCACTGTGGATGGCTCAATGAGAAAATCTTCTCAACACAGAGCAGATTAAAAAAAGGAAAAGCCAGAAGAATGTTACAATGCATGAACAATGGGACAGAAAAATATATTGAAAATGCTATAATGCTGTTATATAAATCAATGATATGCCTGCATTTTGAATACTTTGTTCTGTTCCAACCATTCCAATAGCAAAAATATCATAAATAGACAGGATCTAGATATGGGTCACAAAAAATGATTAGGAGCATGGAAAGATTTCCATATAAAGAGAGTTAAATTATGAGGCTTTTCAAAGGGATAAACAAAGGTGGATGTAGTCAAGGTATATAAAATATTCAGTACTGCATGGAAGGTAAGTTGGATGTCCCTACTTACCCACAAAAAGAAGAGGACGTTGTTAAATGAAGCTGAAAGGCAGTCTCTTCTACATAACACATGCTTATCTTGTGTAATTTATTGCTACAAGATACTGAGCCCATCGACTTATATAAGCCATTTTTAAATTGTTTACTATGTAGAAACATAATAAGAACATCCATAGTTACATTATTTACACACAAGATACACTGTCTTATTTTCCAGGACATACGACTAATAGACTAATTAAAGAAAAAAAATCCCTAAGAACAGGTTATGCCATAACTGTCCATTATTCATATTGTAGTGCCCTGGTGCTTGTAATTGTTGGAGGAAGAATACTAGACTAGATGGATGACTGCTCTGATCTGGTATGCCAATTCCTACATTCCGAGTTTAAGTCTAAAATACACCTTTATTTCCACTTTGTCATCACTGTCAGACTAAAACCTGACACATTTGTTTTACACAGAAAGTCACATGATATAATTTCAGCTGCCACATATGTTTAAGTGGATTTCACACTTGAAGTGCAGCAGAATTACATTCAGAGCTGAACAGGGATTTAATTTCCAGACAGATCTGTTTTTTAAAACCATAATCCAGAGTATCTTGGAAAGTAGTTTTGCATTGTTAGTGTATTGCACGAAAGTGCATCTGCTAAGGCTGAATATGTCTGTATAAATCTACAAAGTAAGACTATGAAATTGCCTAGGTGACAGGATAAATCCATCCTAGGGGGGAGAGGGGAATCAAAATTAGCTTCCTGTTGCTTAACTTGAGGTACTGCGTGTTAGTTACTGTGTGCATTCCTGCGTTTTAATTTTTTTTTTTCAGATACAAAGAATGTTTGGGTTTATTTTTATTGGCCATCAATTTTCTCCCTGGATCAAAATATCACCAGTTGATTAGGTATTAATGAGACTTCATTAATATTAAACTTCTGGCTCCAGTACCCTGAACATCTGTGATCTTATAACTTAGTGAATGTGGTGCACCAATAAAATCTTTCTTTCCAATGAAACTTATTAATAAATGATTGAGCAATGTAATTTATCACTGGCTACATTATTATTTCTGAGTACTAAAGTTGCATTATAAATTGACTCTTCAGGAAAAGGTAAACTGATTGGCTTATTTCAGGTCTTTCTTCCCATTCTGACATATGGTTCTGTTTAAATGTGTCCATGTTTGCAACTTACAGTTGACATTTTTGGCACTCACAGTAGTGTCTTGCAATTATACTAAGTCTAGAAAGGAGGATTTGCTTTTACAGCAGATTTTATAAAATAAAATAAAAAAAATTAGTCAAATTTATTGGCTGCAATGTGCCTTCCAGAATGCAGACGTCTGGTCTGGTGGAACTCAATAGATTTCTGTTCACTGTACACACACACATACATGCAACGTGTGCGCATGCACACACACACACACACACACACACTGAAAGCTTTTGTGTATAAAATGTTATATATTTTACACATAGTTAATTTCACCACCTGTCATCATTATTATCAAACAAGTTTCATTTGATATGTTCAGAAAGGCTCCCATCCTCTGTATGTCTGAATATGCATGGAGTCTGTAATATTTGTTTCTTGGTAAATCCAAGTTTTTGGAAGTCAGCCAGGATTTTCAGTAATTTTCACTCTGATGCATTTCTAAGTATTGTGTTTAGTTATTTGCAAGGACTTCACCACAGGCTCAAAAGCAGAAGTGCTAAAGCACAGGCTGAACTTCAATATTCTATGTTTTGAACAGAAACTGTTGCTTACTTTTGCTTATCAAGTTCCAAAGGGGCAGCCACATTAGTCTAGTTCAGAAAACAAACAAGGGGTCCGGTGGTACATTTAAAGACTAACAAATATATTTTAATTTATTTTATTCAATAAATTTGTAAGTCTTTAACTGCCACAGGACTCTTTGTTTATGTTGCTTATCAGTTGTGAATGGCACGTTCCTGATAGCTGAGTATCGGTATGAAGTGTTGACTGTTATCTATATGCTAAAATGGAAAGGATTCATTGAGATTTGGGACCACCAGACAGAATATCTCCACATTTCTATCTTCATGTTCTACCCTGAAATGCACTTTGATTCTTTACGAAGCCACTGGCTGACCTCTGTTTGTCACATGATTATTGACTATAGCTCTCTGTCTCCAAACCATTTGAAACTATTGCATAGAAAGGAAATGCATAGAACAACAACACAGCTACATTATGTATCATATATGTTCTGTTGTTCTTTTGAATGTAAACGTGCCATTCAATAAAGCTATGTCAACACTTACAAAATTCATTCAAAATAGTTATTTTGAAATAACTACTTTGATTTTAATTCAAACTAATTATTTGGAATTAGCACTACTTCTAATTTATTATTCTGAATTAGGAATCTGGGGAAGACTCTCTAATTACAAATAACATAGGAGTTATTATTTCAAAGTAGAGAGTCTTCACTAGACTCTCTGGGTATGTCTACATGTATCTTTTAAATCGAAATGACACCGGTTATTTCGATTTAAGAAAGATTAGGTCCACACAATGTTTTCTTGTTTTGAAATGACGAGCTCCATCATTTCGAAACAAAAGACGTTATTTCAAAATAGCTTAAACCTACTTTAAGTCAAATCGTCTCTTATTTCAAAATGGTTATTTCAAAATAACGCCATTCAGACGTGTTATTTTCAAAATAACCCTTATTTCAAAATAACACTTTTGCCCTTCTCCTTCCCAGGGTGCCTTCCTTTTTGTATATATTGGGTGGGGGCATGGCCCAGTGAGGGGGCAATGTTGCTGCACCTCCCATGGTGCCCTTCTCCTGATTCAAAATAGCAAGTCCTGTGTCTGGACTTGCTATTTCAATTTGAGGTTTTTGGTTATTTCGATTAAAGTTAATTCAAATTAAGGATTTTATTTTGAACTAACTTATTTTGATTTAACCTAAATTGAAATAAACATGTATATGTGGACATAGCCTCTACTTTGAAATAGGGGAAGGTAGGCAAAAGAATAGGGCCATTATTTTGAAATAATCCTATTCCATGGCTTAGAATGGCTTAATTCAAAACAATAATTTCAATTTAAGCACTATTTCAAAATAAAAGCAGGTTTTATTATTTCAAAGTAGCGCTTCATTATTTTAAAATAAAGAAATGCTTGATTTGAAATAACAAAATGCATGCATGGGCAGAAAAAAGGTTATTTTGAAATAAGCCTCCTTATTTTGAAATAACTTGTAAGTGTAGGCATACCCTAAAAGATCAGTGACATTAGTATTCTGTGATTTAACAGCTAAATTTCTGAGTGGGAGTTAATCACAAGTTCAAATGTCCAACTGCCCACATTAAACACTGCAGGTTAAACCATGGGTGGTGTTTAGGTGACTGCATAGTCTTACATGGGCATGGGAAAATACCTCTTTTTCTCTGTGAAAGGACTTAGCACTTGTTTATAGTCTGAATTTCCAGTGAAGGCCCAATTCATTGAGATACAGAGAGTTTTCCTTTCCTTTTTTTCCCCCACATTGAGAGCAAATGGTGTTGGAAGGCTATTGGCACTTAGGAGGAGGCTGTGTTCCCCTTATCCCTAGCAGCCATCACTTAGGATATGTCTACACTTTGAACTGGGAACCACTGTCTCTAGCTTGGACACACAGGCCAGATTTCCACTACAAAAGTGTATTGGTATCATTATGTTGCTCAAGGGCATGAAAATCCAACCCCATGCTCCCTGAGTGATGTAGTAATACATCCCACTGTAGGGGGGACTATGTGATTGAAAGAGATTTGCACACCAACATAGTTAATGCCTCTCGGGGAGGTAGATTAACTACAGAGAATTCTCCTGTTGGTCTGGGAGAGGTTTCATGAAAGCACTATAGCTGCACAAATGCTATGGTGTGGCTGCACTGCTGTAGCACAATTTGTGAGGACAAGTCTATGACCATGTTTTGCAAAATATGCATACACAATCTATGGGATTTTCAATGGTGTCCCATAGATGCAGTCTACTAGACCTGGCCATAAGGATCAAGGGTCCAAGTTAGGATGCCTGCTCCTGGGCCCAGGACAGACCAGCCAAAGGGCCCAAGTTGATAGCTGCACTTTGGTTGGGGCTATGGAGCCTAGCAGCTAATTCAGTGGTGGCTCCTGGGTTGGAGCTATGGCAGCTAGTGGCCCGAGTCAGTAGTGGCCCTTGGATTGGGGCTGTTGGGCTTAGTGGCCAGAGTCAGGTGCTACCATCCAAAAAAGGAAGAGGAGATGGCTGGGGTAGGGGTACATGGGTCTACCCATCTCCACACCTTGCAGCCCAGGGCCCTGTTCTTGACAGAAGTGGTCCTCATCCTGTCCAGCAAGGATCCTCCTGCAACATGATGGCTCGTAGATACCACTCACCCCATCCCTTTGGGCTACTTAGAACTGTATTTCCTGCCACTGCCATTGGATCTTTTTGGGCCTTTGGGTTCCCTGGTGCTAGTAGCCCTCTGGATGCCTGCCTCCAGCCAGTCAGGAAGTCTCCATTTGTGTCTATGCATCCTCTGTTTCCCTCTGCTGATGGCTATAGTGGATCCTTGCTTGGAGCGCCAGCAAACATCCTTCCTCCTCAGTGGACAGCCTGGAATGAGCTAGACTTCTCCCTTTTGTACTGGGGCAACAGCTGGATCATAACTACACAGCCTGGGAAAGGGGTGAGTTTCTGCTGCCCACAGTGTATGTTTAATTCTTCCTCACTTAGTGTGGGGTATGCACCCTCTGTCACAATGAGCTAGCTGTCACTAGAGCTAGCACACTAAAAATTAGAATATAACCATGACAGGAAGAGCTAGCTGCCCTGAAAGAGTGCTTAGTAGCTTGGACAGGTATTCACCTAGGATTGCTTGAACCTATTGCCATTCTCACAGCTGCAGCTAAGTTCTATTTTTGGTGTGCTGTCTTGATAAGAGCTAATGCAGGTATGTCTCCTCAAGCTGGGAATCACATCTCCAGCTCACAGTGTAGACATTTCTTAAAGCATAGCCATGTATCTACTGTACATTCTTAAGGGAAATAAACCTAAATATGTGGGGTGGGGGTGCAAAAAAAGTGGAATTATTTGTCTAAGAAGGAAACACTATTAAAATGAAGGTGTAGGGAATGTAATGGGTTGCCTTCAGCTGTTTGGAGACCAACCTTAGAACTTGTCTAAGGTCATATTTATACTATGGGGATTCTACATGTATCACTACAGGGCCATACCTATTTTGAGATAACCTCCTACTGTATACACAGCCTCCAGCACATGGAAGGGATTTCACATCTCTGAAGGAACGCCATCTCCCCAAGTGACAGTAGTTACGCTGAAAAGCATTCTTCCATTGACCTAGGATGACTTAGATACATCCCTCAAGGGTGTGGATTTTTCACATCCCTGAGCAACATAGCAAGTTGACCTAAACTTTAAATGTAGGTCTGATGGCCTGATCCTAGCCCCTGGTCATCCTACCCTAAGTTCCCTCTAAGCTGTGTGCATGTGCGTGTGCACACAGGTCATGAAACCCATGCACATAACAAAATAAAGTGTGCACACAAAAAGATTCAACAGTGCTAAGATTTTTATACTTTAAGAAGGCAGTTTCAAATAGCATGTTTCAAATAAGGTTTTGTAATTTAAAAAATCACTTCCATCTCCATATCAAAATAAAGTTTATATATTATTTGCATCATACACATTTGCTTCATTGTGCTCACAAGTTTGACCATACTCACCGGAGTGCACACAAATTTGGACACCAGTTCCAAAAATTTGCACAAAACAAATTTTTTGTGCGCACACCCTACAAAAAATTAGAGGGAACAGTGATACCTATGTCTACATCTGGCAAACTTAGTACAGACTTGCTGGTTCAAAGTAAGAAGTTCAAGCTTAGTTCAAACTAACCATACATTCTAGTTTGAACTAACACTTAGTTCAAACTAGAACACGTGTTTAGTTAGAACTAACTGCTTAGTGCAAACCTCTTAAATTTGAACTAAGGGTTAGTCCAAGTCTTGCCCGTGCCTCATTTGAACTAAAGTTCGAACTAAGCACTTAAGTCCAGACTAACCCCTTGTACTTACAAATTCGAACTAACTTTTCCTTAGTCTGAACTAAGAAATTTCTTTGTTCAGACTAGGGGAAGACTGTTGTAGCCATGGGCTAAATTAGTCCAGATTAAGCCTCCTTAGCCTGGACTAATTTGGCAGGGTAGACATAACCCAAGTGTCCACATCACAAATCATCAGGCAGTTTGGAAGGTCCTGCCCTGTCAGCTATGGAGAAGGCAATAGCAGGTGATTTTTTTTCCATAGACTAGGATGGAGGTATGTTGTAGATAGAGCTGCACAAGAAAGCTTGGACAGTTCCTGTCTCCACTTTCAATTGTTCTTGCTTATCTGTCTATGACACTTATACAGTGTCCATCACTATAATCTATGAAAGCCTCACATCTTTAATACAGTTACTTGTGATATCACTGTGAGGTAGGGAAATACTATTATCACCGTTTTACAGATGAGGACTTCAGGCACAGAGAAATAAAGCTATATCTTTAAATGAGTCACTGTGGCCTAGAAGATAGCAGACAAGCCTAGCCTCAATGTCCTTGGACTTAGGGTGATCTTGGGCAAATCATTCTACCTATCTCCCCCCATTTCCCCATCAGGAAAATGGGCTAATGGTACTGATCTCCCTTTTTAAAGTACTTTGAGATCTACTGACGAAAAATTCTGTATAAAATTTGATGTTATAAATATTGCTAGGTGCACTTCGCTAGTATATGTTTGCTGGTATGTTATACTGGCAAAAGGCTTCTAACATGGAGGCAATGTATATTGGCAATACTACACTGTGATCAGCTTATTCCAGTGTGTCCCCACCCCTTGCCCTCAAGTGCCATAAGCTATAACAGCAAAAGCACACTCCTGTCTGTCTCACTTAGTCAGACACTTCAAAGAGTCTGCTGAAGTGGGATTTTCTCTCACAAAAGCTCATGAGATAAATAAATTTGTCAGTCTTTAAGTGCCACAGGACTCCTTGCTTATTTTGCTGAACTAGACTAACACGGCTACCCCTTTGAATCCTGTCTGTCTTTTGCCATCACAACTATGTCACTTAGGGAGCATACCTCTAACTGAGCTAGCTATGCCAGCATATGTGTTTTTAATATAAACAGCATTATTCAGTAACAGATGAGTGATATTAGTGTTCTGTGATTTAACTGCACAGTTTCTAAGTCAGAGTTCATCACTAGTTCAAATCTCCAACTGCCCACATTAACCACCACAGGTTAAACTGTGGGTGGTATTCTGTAGTGTAGATGTTGCCTCAGCAGCTTGCCCAGAGTAACACAGGATGTGGCAGAACAAGAATTAAAGCCCACATTCTCACTACCAGTGATTTAACCACCAAACCCCTTCTTCTCAATATCTCTGTTTCTGCTAACAGTCTCTTGGATCTATGAGCTCTAATATATCCATGCATTGAAAATATACCAAAACAAGTGCAGAAATTATTCTAAAAATATGAACCATTTTTTGTTGTTGAGCAGTTCTTGAAAGGTTAAGCAACCTTTCACAGAAGCTGATTAGTAGTCTACACATGAGAATGATTCTGGATTAATATTTTGTGTGAATTCACATGCAAAAGCTTTTTAGGAATAATTCCATGTGTAGATAAGCTTGCAGATCAAGGTTTTCACAGCTTCAGTGAAGATTCTACATGTTTGTCAACTCCAGAATCATAAGCAGAACCAATTAAAGAGATCCTTTGGGAGGATTTTTTTTTTTTTGGTACAAGCCAATGCATTTTTTTTTTCTGTCAATGGAGAGTTTCTGCTGTCTTTTGGGAAAATTATGTAGCATCTGGTGACTTCTTAATGGCAGCCACTGTAGACCTAAGTAGTTAACACCGTAATCCTGCTCCAACATAGATTTTACATTTATCAATGTATAGGGCTATAGTGTCTGAGAATTTCACAATCTTCAATATATTTGTCTTCACAACATTGCAGTGCGATAAGGGAAGTGCTATTTATTATCCTCTTTCTACAGTTGTGGAACTGAGGCACAATAGGCCAGACTTTCAGATACATTTAGAACTTGTCCATGGAAGTGGAGGAAGTCTGAAATAGCTCATATGGAAGAGCTATTCTACACTGTCTCACCACGTAAACCCTCTTTGGAAGTATGTAATAAGTGCCCCTGCAGAGTATTAGCATGAAACAGCTGCTGCATTTTATATTCACACCCTAGCTCTTTTCCACTAACTTCCCCGTGAATTTCCTATGGAGAAACAACCTTAGATCCCCAAAGATGCACCTAGGCATATTGTGTGATTTTAAAAATCTGGCTCAAAGTGAGTTTCTGGCAGAGCAGAGAATAGGTGCAGGTCTTCCAAATCCCAGGCTACTGCCCCAGCACTGGACCTTTTTAGCATTAGGTTCAAGCTGAAAGCTAATAAATATTTGACATTACCTTTAAAGTATTAACTATATATTACATGTGCTTTACAGTAAAACTATTAAACATATGCATAACCATCTGGTGAGAAATAATCAAATCAAATTCTGAAAGGTGTTTTGAAAGTACAAATAGTCATACATACATACATTACAGCTTTTTATATAAGCATTTCTGAATAATAGTTCTGTATTCTATAAAAAAAAAACAAAGCAAAAATTAATTAATATGTCACAGCGGATTGTACCACTTTAATTAAGGTCACAAATTTTATGGGGAAAGGAGGTACATTTCCCCCTTTCCCTCCAGCACTCACTATCCAAGAAAGTATGAAAACCTCAACTCTGTTTTCTTCAGACCATTCTATTTTCCTGTTTCATTGCCCTGAGCAAGTTACTCCTCTTTTTGCATCCCTCCACTGCCTCCCCAATGTCCTCCACACCAGACCCAAGTATTTATCTTCTTTTGCCAGGCCTTTCATGCCTTGTTTCCACTGCACTTCTAACCTTCAGGAGGCAATGTCCACATTGCAATTAAAAAGTTGCTGCTGGCCTGTGAGAGCTGACTTGGGTTCATGGGGTTCAAACCAAGGGGCTCTTTAGCTATATAGATATTTGGGCTCAGGCTGAAGCCTGGGTTTTAAGACCCTATGAGGTGGGAGGACTGCAGCCCAAGCCCAAACATCTACACTGCACTTAAGCAGCCCATAAGTCCAAGCATGAGTCAACTGGCACAGGCCAGCTATGGGTGTCTAACTGCAGTACGACCATTCCCCTGAAAGCTAATGACTGAGATATTGACTCCTGTGACCACCTCTGCTCTGGTGAGGATACTAACCATTGTGCATTTGTTACATTTTCAAACACCACCATCAAGATTTTTCCAGTGCTGTCCTTCATGGACAAAAGGGGGTCCCCATAAATCTCTGCAGCTATCTTGCCTCTCTTCATGATCCACTGCTGTCATGATGACTAAAAATGCCCTTTGATTATGGTTAGACAGCAGGTGCACTGAGGCTTCTTTCATTTTCACACCTATTGTCTTATTGTTTGCTTGTACTCCCCATCTCTTTCTCTGTACCCATCTACTATTTCTTTTGTATTTGGACTGTCCGCTGTTTGTAGCAGAGCTCACTTCTTTGTTCTGTCTTTGTCCAGCACCTATCAAAACGGGGTCCTGATCCATAAGCAGGATGTATATATGTGATGGCAATGCAAATTATTAATTATTATGAAAAATTAATTACAATAACAACATTAAGAGACAGTGTTCTGTTTCTCAAAAACTTCTGACTCCTGTGAACAGAACAGATGTAGGAGTATACAATTTTATCAGGGTTCCATTAGTTTAATTTCTTCGAAACTCAGATTCTGATACCCTATGTGGGTTGTGTTGTCTATGGCTCCTCAACCAATCACACCAAAATCAGAGATCCTATTTGTGGA
Source organism: Podocnemis expansa (assembly GCA_007922195.1). Taxonomy (NCBI): domain Eukaryota; kingdom Metazoa; phylum Chordata; order Testudines; family Podocnemididae; genus Podocnemis; species Podocnemis expansa. The sequence goes on from ML682094.1 coordinate 1,260,975, forward strand.
GTAAGGGTTTCACAACCTGGCCCTGAAAACAGAATGAGCTAGAAGACATAATACCTGTGCAAGAAATCATGCTTTACAACTACATCATAGTGCAGATGTGCAGTAACATTTCTCAAGAACAGAAGATTTTCAAAGGGGTTCATAATAGTTCATAGATCAGAGTCTGCACTACTTAAAATTATTATAGCAGATTATCCTCTGGAATTGTTTCAGTTGATTTCATGGCTCACCCTTCTCTGCATGTGTGTGTATATACCTAAGATACTGCAGTTTCTATTTTGTGCATCTGAAGAAGTGGGTTTGTGCTCATGAAAGCTTATGTGTTAAATACATTTGTTAGTCTTTAAAAGTGCGACAGGACTCCTTGTTTTCTAAAAAAATGATTAAAGTGCAATATAATTTTGAAAGAGCTTTATTCCCATTGTTACAAATGCAAAATACTGCAAATCATTTCAGACCTTTCCACACTCAGGATACCCAGAACCTATATCACTTTCGTACTAGACTAATTCAGCTATTCACCATTTGGTGTTGCGGCGCTATGCATATGAGCAAAATCACTTATGTATGTAAGACTATAGGATCTTCCAGATTCTGCTAGATCTATGCCCTGCCACTTTAGAAAGAGGAAAGGCATTAGGTTGGCACATCATGTTAAGACAAACAAATATATATAAAGAAAATAAGTTAATGCACCTCAAAAGTGTTATGTAAAGAAGTACTGAGACACCCAAAAACACTCCCACTCCTACCAGCTGAGATCTTGTCTAGGCTAAGGACATTTTCATTGATCTCAGTATACTGTTGCAGTAACAGCAAATCCAGATGCCTCACAGAACATGGGGGCAAAACAGAGCTTGCATTTATACTGGGATACAAAATACTAGAATAACAGGTCATCCCGATATTTTGCAAACCCATCTTATAACAGTGCAGCAGAGACATGCTAGGAGTAGCATCTGTGCAAAAGCTAGGCACAAATATAAACAGGACCTTTCAAAATGAGTTGTCAATAGGGCCAACCTTAACTGCAAGCAAGATGACTGGCCATTTGGGGATTTATGTTTTAGGGTAGGGGTTCTTAACCTTTTTCGGCTGAGACCCAGATTAAGTTTGGGAGTCAGGTTTGTGACCCGTGGTTCAGTTGTGAATTCATAATGTATTTCCTTTTTCAATTTATTAAAGAGGATAATCGCAGTCCACCCTAAATAGCATGGTGACCCATTTTTGGGTCGTGACCAACAGGTTAAGATGTCCTGCTTTAGAGGGCTACCTACCACAACTCATGGTCCAACCCCATTTTACAGCAACAGGGGGAAATCAGCTTATTTTTTGAATCTCCCCTTCTGTGACTTGAGGTCCTGCCTTTTAGGCCAGCATTAGGCACCAGTCCTCAGTGGTCAAACCTGAAGCAAGATTTGTCAAAAAATCATCCAAATAAGCCTGCTTGGTGCTCAACTAATACTTGAGGAAAGTATGTGGTTCTGATTAAGCACAGTGGAATGATTTACTGGAATCCATTCCTTGAACAGAACTAAAGGGTTTTTCTTTTCTTTCTTCCTTTCTTTAGGCTGTCCATGACTCACTCTAACTAACAGCATGAGATTGGCTGATGCTTCATGTATTAGCTTTTCTAAGACACTTATTTTTATTTAATACTTTTATTACAGAAGCAAAGAGTCTCCATTTTGCTAAGTGTTATGTAAATATGTACATCAACATGGACCCTGCCCCAGAGAGCTTACCTAAAACGTAAATCTTACAAGCACCAATAATTTTACATCCTCACAACATCCTGGAAGACAGGAGAATTACTGCCCCTTTTACTGATGGAGCCCTGAAATACAGAGAGATTAAGTTATGGCTCCACAGTCACACATGAAGTCTACAGCAGAGCTGTGACTAGCACCTGAATTGCCTGAGTCACAGTCCCCTTCCTTAACCAAAAGAATCTGTGCTGACGGAATTTCTTTTGTAGCAAGCCCCACATTTGTGGAATTCATTTCCTACAGAAATACAATTTAGTGTGCACTTGGCTACTTTAAAAAAAGATGCAAGAGACACCTCTTGGTTCAAGCCTTTCACAGGTTAAATCCAGGTTTTGCAGCTTATTGGTAAAGCTGCAGGCCTCAGGGAGGATGGTGCTTGGTCTTTCTTACTGTGTTTAAGAATCAGTTTAACCCTTAAAAGGCTACAAGACAGCATAGAAAAGGGAACCAAATATATTTTTGCAATAATAAAACAATATACTTCTCATGGGATGCAAATCCGTGCACCCTCCGGTTTTGAGCTATGTGATTTTTCTGTTCACTTGTGCACTGTGATTGCATGACTTGATGCCAGTTATGCCATGCAAAGTTTCTTTATGGATGCCCATAATCTATTCTACAGGATTAGTATGTCATCATGTTTCCTGCAGCATCATGTATGAGCACAGATAGAACTTTCTTCCAGCAACATGTAAACAACCAGAGCTGAGGGCAAGCAAGTATCTGGAGATGGTAACAAAGAATATGAAAATTGAGGTCTTTGGCTCAGAGGGACAAAAAAAGATCACCTCTGCTCAGAAAGGGAGGGTTCGTGGGAGTTTGGAAACAAAAAGAGACACTTGGAAGGGCTTGAGGCATTTGCCTGGGAATCTCCATCTTGAAACAACTTCAAGCAAGATCTGGGCCCTCCCTGGCCTCGGGCAGAGACTGGCTCTGCAAACATCTGACAGCCAAACATCTTGAGCATAAATGTGGACTGTGAGGTCAGTTTAAGCAGAGATATCAGGTATTTAATATGTGTGTTTTACCTTTATTTTCCTGTGGTTACTCCTGACTCATTTATATTATGATTCTGCCTTGATTGGCCATTTTCTCACGTAGAATTGTAACCTGAACAGTGAACTAGTAATTGTTTTACATAAAGCTGTGTGGTCTTTAGAGGATGTATTGAAAAAGGCTGGGCATAATCCATTTCTTTGTTAAATGGAAGGACTTGAGTGTATGATGATTGGGATTGAGTCCAAATCCCTTTAAGACAGTGGCTCCCAGTGAGGTAACTGGGGCCAGGGGCACTCATTTGGGGACCATTCCTTGAGTACCCAGAGGCATACACCCACTGCTTGGAACCAATTACATACAAGAGGCTGGTGTGGACAGACTCAGGAGTGAGTGGTCACCTGGCAAAGCGGGGTGAATTGAGGTTCAGGCGTGAGAATCAGGGAGTCACGGCAGCACACTGAACTGATCTGGGGAGAAGCCTGTCACAATACTTCTACAATACATTACCATGTTAGAACTGAGACTCTTATCCCATAGTCTATCATGAGCTGCATGCTCTGTGATGTTTAGGTTGCAGAGCACACTACAGGGATCTGACAAAGTGGGATTTTCTCCCACAAAAGCTCATGCAATAAATGAATTTGTTAGTCTTTTAAGTGCCCCAGGACTCCTTGTTTGTTTTATCTAGGAAAGGATATCTATTGGCTTCTATGTTTATTTCCATCAGGTGAAAAGAATAGGCCCTTCTTTTTCTTTGTAAGGTGCAAGGATATTTGTCCTTGTTTCAAGCCTTAGAAGGTTGTTTCATGACACAGGTTTTTGCCATTTTAATGAAATTTTTTTTGTGTGATTTGATTTGTAGGTGTATTTATAGTGGTATAAAATAAGAAAACCCTATGGAGACTTGATCATTCACTGGGTGGTTGATTCATATGCAGCATAACCTCTAGGCCTTTACAGGGAATGAGGTAATATGTTAAATTAAATCTGTCTGTCTTCGTCTAAGACCTAAAGTGGTCATTTTTACTGTACTGCATAAGGAATGAGAAACACAATTCCCATTGCTGTGTATATTGAATTCTTCAGATGCTGCACTGAAAAAAAATATAGCACCTTGAAATGGCTATTTGAATATTTATGCTAAGAGCACTCTAAACATGGAAGGTAATGTGGTATCATTTCAATAATTGTTCAAAATATCTAATATAAATTGTCATGCTGGTCAGAGAACATTATGCTGATTTAAGGAACATTTGGTTCTAATTACCACAGTGCTTACTTTTACTATAAATTTTAAAATTTCTCATGCAATTTTTGCAAACCTAAATACAGAGTTAGAATTTCTTGTTTACTTTTTAATTATCTCCACATAGCTAAGTAAGCCTAGGAAGCTAACAGACTCTCTCTGATTCTTGCCCCAAGTGATTTTCCCACACAGCCTACTCATGAGATACTGCTGAGCATAAACAGCTTTCAAAGAAAAGACAATGAGCACACGTATGTTGCGTGCTTTCTCCATGCATTCCATTTGCCATCAAAGAAACACACAGATACACACTGAGCATGTAATGCAACTGCATGCTGCAAAAGAAGTGAAAAATATACTAATGATGATAATCGTTACTGTTCCTGGGCACATATCACATTCCCTCGGTGAAGAATTAAAAAAACAAACCACCAATTCCCCTCCAAACCCCCAGAACAAATCCTGCATGCATTTCATTGGAAGACATTAGTTTTTTTTGGTGAAAGATCAAAATCTAAATGGCATGTGATTGGTACTGAGTGACTGAGTCAATCTATAAAGTGACTTTCAGGGATTAAAGTATAATTTGGGGGGCCCTGGAACGCTCCCATGCTGGTGGGCCCCCTCCTGCACCAGGGACCCCCCCGGGCCCCAGCTCCTGCCCCCCCATGCCAGTGCCCCACCCCCTGCCCCCAACATCCCCCCCAGCACAAGCCAGGCAGCCCCCACACTCACTGGCAGCAGTGTGGCTGGGGGGGGGGGGTGGTAGGCCCCAGGTCCTGGAGGTGGCGTGGCTGGGCTGGAGGCAGCAAGCCCCAGGCTGGTGCCAGGCACAGAAGGGAGAGGTTTGGGGCAGGGCTTGAGCCCCCCAGCAACACCCCTGATCTCCACCCCCTCCCCTGCCCCCCCGGGAACATGGCAGAACACTGCTCCAGGGCCTGCTATTTTTAGGGGCCCAGCATTCGGGCCCCTAAAAATAGAGCATGGAACCAGAACACTGCATTCTGGGGCCTGCCATTTTAAAATAGTGGGCCCTGGAACATACCGTTCCGGCTCCATGTTCTATTTTTAGGGGCCCTGGAACACTAAGCCCCTAAAAATAGCGGGCCCTTCTGGGGCATTCCAGTTTACTTTAACCCCTGGTTACTTTCATCCCTTCAGCACAGAAAGTGACTAACACAATGAAAAGGGGACCTCAGAGGACTGCATAAGTGTTCTTCCCATATAAAGTGAGCACAGTTACAAACTATTCATGATCTGTGACAGCCTGCTAAAGATAAAGAGACAAAACAAAGAGCTGATTCTGCTATCTGTGCACCCTTGGCCAATTCCCATTAAGGTTAGCATGAGGCTTGCAGATTCAGGGCCTTTATTAATCAGAAAGGTGAAATCCTGGCCCCTTTAATGTCTATAATATCATTTGCATTAAGTTCTTTGGTCCCAGTATTTGAGCTGAAATATCTTCTTTAAAATCTTTTGAATATTATTGTTGACAATACTGATATATTTCTATTTAAACTACTTCAATACAATTTACAGTACATTAGCTAGATTAGTGAAACTACAAACAAATAAAATAATGTGCCCAAAGTATGTTACAGGTAGGAAACAAAATAGTGTTTCTGAGTATTATAATATCTGATTACAGTATAATTACAAATACGATTTATTTTTTATTTAGTGGTATTCACAGCAGATGTAATCAGCAGTCATGCTATTCCCTATTGATTATGCTCTGAGCCCTTCTGGCTGCAAAGACTTTTTGAAAATATAAACCCTGTTAAAACCAATGCAATGTTTTCTTCCTGAGCCTGTAGACAGCCAGAAACAAGAGACATGAATGGTATAATTTGTCCCAATGAGTTATTTAATCTGAAACCTAACATGACAGGTTAATATCAGCATTGTTTTTCTTGCTGTTGATCACTTTAGCAGAATCATACAGCTCATATGCTAGATGGAATAATACTAAATTGTCTTCTATGCCCCTCTGTATCAAAGGTCTCAAAAGTTACCAATCAAGTCACCAAAGACTTCTGCTTCACCCCCATAACCTGTATTTGTTCACACTTAGTGATTATTTATTTTCATATTTAATTCAACAGGAGTTTCATGCCTGGTCTATAGTAGAAGAGTAGGCTGGCATAATTACATCACTCTGGTATTAAAAATCCATACACCTGAGTGGAATAATTAAACCATATAAATACCCACATAGAGCCAGATTCCTTGTGCTAATGGGAAACACTCTCTCTGCAGCTGCTGTGGCACTTCTGTAGTAAATTAAGTGTAGAAAAGTCCTCAGCGGGGCTACTAGATAGAATCATACAAACTGGAAGGGACCATGAGAGGTCATCGAGCCCAGTTCCCTGCCTCATGGCAGGACCAAGTACCCTCTTAAGCCATCCCTTAGAGGTGCTTGTGTAACCTGCTCTTAAAAACTTCCAGTGATGGAAATGCCACAGCCTGCCTAGGCAACTTATTCCAGTGGTTAATCTCCCTGACAGTTAGGTTTTTTTCCCCTAACGGCCAACCTAAACCTCCCTTGCTGTAATTTAAGCCCATTGCTTCTTGTCCAATCATCTGCAGTTAAGAACAATTTTTCTCCTTCCTCCTCATGACAATCTGTTAGGTACTTGAAAACTGTTATCATGTTATCATGTCCCCCTCAATCTCCTCTTTTCCAGACTAAACAAACCCAGCTCTTTCAATTTTCCCTCATAAGTCACATGTTCCAGACCTTTAATCATTCATGTTGCTCTTCTCTGGACTTTCTCCAAATTGTCCATGTCTTTTCTGAAATGGGCCCAGAACTGGACACTTATACGCCAGTCAAGGCCTAATCAGGGCCGAATAGAGCAGTAGAATTACTTCTTGTGATTGAGCTGCTAAAGAAGCACTTTAAGAAGACAACACCATTATAGGGAAGCTAAATGAATTATTTGCATCAGTCTTCACTGCAGAGGACATGAGGCAATTCCTACACCTGCACCCTTCTTTTTAGGTGACAAATCTGAGGACTTGTCCCAGAGCGAGTTGTTAGTGCAGAAAGTTTTGGAACAGTTTGTTAAATTAAATAGTAATGAGTCATCACAGAATCAGATGGTATTCACCCGAAATTTCTGAAACAACTCAGACATGAAATTGCAGAACTGCTAACTGCTATATGTAGCCTATCACTTAAATCAGTCTTGGAACCAAATGACTAGAGGACAGCTAATTTAATGCTAGTTTTTAAAAAATTCTTCTGAGGTTGTCCTTAGGATTCTCATGAGCCACAAAGCCTAGCTTCAGCACCAGTCAAAATTGTATGAAGCTATAGCAAAGAATAAAATTATTAGACATATATAAACACTGAATAGGAGGGGAGATTTCATCATACTTTTTGAAAAGGGAACTTATGCCTCAGCAATCTATTACAATTTCTTTGGTGGAGTCATCAAGCACATGAACAAGGCTGAAGCTGCTTTACTGTACTTAGACTTTTTGAAAGCCTTAAACAAGACTCATCACCAAAGGCTCTTCAGCAAAGAAGCCAGTATGGAATAACAAGGAAGGTTCTGTCATGGATCAGCAAGTGGCTAAAAGATAGTTGCCAATCTTTTTCTCTGTTGTGGCACACCTTGATACCTTTAATTATTCAGAGGAACACCAGCATCTGGATGCCAAAAGAACTCATGAATATTCATCAGCCAATCCAGAACTCTGAATAGTTTTTCAAAAAATTCCATAGCACACCTGCTCAGGCCTGAGGGCATACCAGTGTGCAGAAGAGTCTTTGCCCGAGGGAAAAAACTGGGGCCTGGGCCCGGGCTCTGCCCCCTTGGCCCCAGCCCTGCCCCTGCCTGCAGGCCCCAAACCAGAGGCAGGGCCCCAGGCTCCTGCCACTGCCAGCCCAGCCACAGATACCCAGCTGGGGACAAGGCTGGGAGACGCACAGGGCGCCCCAGGCATTCGGGGTACTGGCACTGGGACTCAGGGCACATGACCCTTGTGCCAGTTGCCAGCAAGGCCCCTGCCAGTGTGCCATGGCACACTGGTTCGGAAACACTGAGATAGGGAACAAAATGTAGGCATGAACACTTAGTTTTCACAATGGAGAGATGTAAACCTGTGCAGTTCAACATAATCCTGATTGATCCGGAAACTGGGAATGAAAAATAAAGTGGCAAACTTTGCAGATAATACAAAATTATTCATGACAGTTAGGTCCAAAGAAGACTGCAAAATGTTACAAAGAGATCTCATGAAAGTGGGTGACAGGGCAACACAATGGCAGATGAAATTTAATGCTGATGAACACAAAGTAATGCATATTGGAAAAATAATCCCAGGTATACATATAAAATGATGGGATCTAAATTAGCTGTTACCACTCAATAAGAGATCTTGGTACCATCATGGAAAGTCCTCTGAAAACATCTTCCCAATGTGCAGGAATGGGCAAAGGAACTAACAACATTTTAAGGACAATTAAGAAAGGGATAGGTAACAAAACTATCAGAAAATATATAGCACATATAATGCCAATTATAAATCCATGGTAAAACCCAACACCTTGAATACTGTGTGCTCTTCTGGTCACCCCATCTCATAAAGGATATATTAAAATTAGAAAATCTCCAGATAAGAGCATGAAAAAATGATTAGGGGGTATAGAATAGCTTCCATACATGGAGAGATTCAAAAGACTTGGACTGTTCATCATAGAAAAGAGATGACTAAGAGATGATATGATAAAGGTCTATAAAATCAAGAATGGGGAAATCAAGCATGGAGAAAGTAAATAGGAATGGGTTATCTACCCCTTCACATAATACAAGGAATAGGATTCACTCCATTAAAAACAAAGAAAAGGAAGTACCTGTGGCACTTTTAAGACTAACAATTTTATTTATTGTATGAACTTTTGTGGGAGAAAATCCTACTTTGTCAGACAAGTGAGGATGGAGAACTTATCTTGAAGCATCTGACAGAGTGGGGTTTTCTTCCATGAAAGTTTATGTGATAAATAATCACTTGTTAGTCTTTAAAAGTGCCACAAGACTCCCTGTTTGGAAACTGGGAGGTTTACTTTGCTGATGTTCACATAATGATTTGAAATGAAATGTCTTCTGTAAAGTATTAAGTATCAGTTTTATTATTTAAAAGTCTTGATTTACAAATCCCAATATTTCAGATTTTCTAAAAATAATACCCAGCAGGGTAGTTCTGTTAGTGTGTGTACAGTAAAAATGAGGGTCCTGTGGCATCTTCAAGACTAACAGATTTCTTTGGGCATAAGCTTTCATGGGCGCCAACCCACTTTGTCAGATCTAGTAGGTAACGAGAACTAGATTTTTTCTCCCTATACAATACTCACAGTGGTCAGTAGTTTACTCCTATATGCTGCCCCTTTAAACTCAACAAGCAGTTGTGTGGCACTTTAAGATTAACAGATTTATTTTTTGCATGAGCTTTCGTGGGAGAAGATCCCACTTCCTCAGATGCTTCGAAGATGGGTGAACTTACAGAAAGGAATGAAACTAAATGCAAGGGGGTGTAAAACATAGGATC
>ML682094.1:1270944-1400887 GCA_007922195.1 Podocnemis expansa
CTAAATTCTGTGAAAGCAGGACTCAATCGAGATTATGGGTTCTTTTCACATTACAAAGGGTAATTTGACTTCAGGCTTCCCATTCTTTAAGCCTGTAAACTGCTCTGATTTGCTGTTACTTTATGACCTGATCCTATGTTTTACACCCCCTTGCATTTAGTTTCATTCCTTTCTGTAAGTTCACCCATCTTCGAAGCATCTGAGGAAGTGGGATCTTCTCCCACGAAAGCTCATGCAAAAAATAAATCTGTTAGTCTTAAAGTGCCACACAACTGCTTGTTGTTTTTTTACTGGACTAGACTAACACGGCTATCCCTTTGGAAACCTTTAAACTCAGTCTGTAAATTGCAGAGCAAGGTGTTTCTGAATAGTTCAGCAACCACTTAATTAACAGTAGATATGGGCTTCCACCTCACATGTGTAAAGCCTGCCATTAAATGCCTTTCCAAAACAGGCCATTCTGACTAATGGTGGAAGAAGCCCATCCTTAGTAAGAAATACCAGTTTGGGTCTGACAAGATGATATCAGAATAAGCACCTATAGACATTTCTTCAACCTTAAAAAAAAAAAAAACCAGATTCAGGTCAACCCAAACATTTTGTGAACTTATGTCAATTTCAGCAAAGTCTTTCATTATGAAAAAACAAAACAAACTGGAAGTGTCAAAACAACCTATTTCAACAGCATCACCATAAAACCCTCCGATTTGAGGAACTAGATTTACAGGGGATTTAGGCAGTATTCATAAAGCCAGAGAAGGTGGTGGTGGGCCCCTTATATCGAACAGTCCAGTAGGTAGAGCCCATGCCAGGAATACAAACAACCAAGATTCAAATCTCTACTCTACAGCAGGTTTCCCTTCACCCCCCAGGTTTTGTAAATCTGGCCTTTCATTTCATTTGACTTTAGTTAAAATACTCCAAAAAATGTTTTGGTCACCCCAAAATGATGTTTTTTCTAACTTTTTTCAATTCACCAAAAATTGTGAAAAATGTTGCTTTGCTTCATCATGAAACAAAATTTAGGTCTGATTTTCTTTTTTTTAATTTCCAGTGAGCCAAACAATCTGTTTGCTACACAGCTAGAGTTGGAAATATGAGAGTTAAAAATCTTCCTCTGAAACAAACCAGAAGCAGAGCACAAGCTACATCCAAATGGTGTCAGGTCAGCACTGTGGACTGAGTCAAGATGTGGTTTCCCACTCCAGGCACTGCCAAGCACTGCTGTTTTTATGGGGGAAAGACTTCTTTTTTTAGACTATTATAACACTTGAAACATATGCTTGCTGACAATTTTTTTGTATGCTAGAATTGATAAACAGGGCTCTAGTTCCTCAAATTAGCCACAGTCAGCTTATAAAAATGATGGAAAACTAGGAAACCTCCAGAAGTGTACCTGAGGTTTATGAAAGAATGTATCTATAAAGACTGCTATCAGGAGGTAGAAAGTATTTGGAAATTACCTCATTCAGCATTGTGCATTTATGGGTTTGGAAGTTTCTGTTAAAAAAAACGGCTGTTAGAAAACAAGCAGACACCAATGGTTGTGCAACTGGGAATATCAAAAACAATTAAAACATAATAATAGCATTCATAATCAAAGAAAACAATCAATCAAATCTACTGCGATTTACACTCCATTTAGTCTAATGCAGCTAAAATGCTGCACTAGGTGTTGGGCAATCTGGGTTCAATTTGTGTTGCCACAAAAGTCCCATGTGACCTTCAGAAGTCAGGTAATGTCTCAGTTCTACCTCTATAAAATGGGTATATTCATCTTACTCCTTGTCTACATAGATTGCCATCCGGCTGGCCCCTGCATGTCTTCTTTGCTTTCCTTATGTTTTGAAATTGCTGTTCTGGGGTGCATCAGAGCATAACAATAAGATAATTACAACTGGTGAAAAATGGAAATTTGCTTTTATATGGAAATTTTGACATTTTGAAATCACTCTCTGTTGTGAAGTAGAAGAAAAACTCCAAATACCTAAAAAAAAATTCATAAAACAGAAAATTCTGAAACATTACAAATGGAAAATGTCAAAATAGATCATATACACATATTTGGTTTCACAGAATCTATTGGCATTTGGAATGACATTTCAAAACAAGATTTTGTTTTAAGTCAATCTTTGAAATGAAAAATGCCACTCCACATCAATATTTTGAACAATAAATGTAGTTGCGTTCCAAAATAGCAATTTAAAATGAGAGTTTTCATTTTGAGTCTCGTGATGTGAAAATTGAAGTCTTTCATCAAAACTAATGTTTTCCTATGGAAATTTTTTATTTTGATGCAACATTTCCAATGGGAAAATGCTTCATGCAAATAAGCAACTCTAACAATAATAATGTTGAATTTAGTGAAGTTACAGAGGATGAGAAATGGTGTAGAATTTTAACCCCTAAGATATATTTAGCACATTACAGATTTAAAGAACTACATACTTTTAAGAAAGTAGCCTCTTTGCACTGCTGAATGCTATGTACACATCTGGACTGTGATTTACTTATGGTCTGCAATGAACATGTTTGTCAGTTGTTTTCTTTATTGTCAGGTCACAACGATGGAAGCACTGCCAAGCATTGTGACATAGTACATGAGGTCACCACAGCACACTATCCAATGCACCACACCACAGTGCCTGGAGCAGGAGGAAGCCAGGACAAAAGCTGCAGCAGGAGAGGAGCTGCTGCTTGTGAGCAAAGGGCAGCTTTGCACTTAAGCCATCTGAAAATTTGTGTCACACCTCTCCTTTTGTCAATTGCATAATATACTTGTGCTCTGGGAGACACTCACCCTTTTGTGACTCCATTATTTTAGCCACTGTCCAGAGCCTCAAATGTTATAATAGATTCATTGTATCTAGCCCATAATCTTATTTTCCAACCATGGTTCATTATTCCTCAACATACACATTCTATTTCAAGTTCCTTCTAAAAATAATCCCCCAAAACTTCATTTTTCATTGCTACCATTCTCATTCCCTTTTGACTACCCCCCCGCCCGCAATAAAGCATTCACATACCCAATATTAAGTTCTAATTTCAAAAATATTTGACAATACAATATACTTAAAAGTTTGGAAAGATTTTTCTACCCTAGTGTACCAAACAACAACAACAAAAAAGGAAATAATATCTGAATAGTGAAAAAGTGAACCATTACCCCAAACATAAATTTTAATCCAAAAATAATGGCTATATGACCTCTACTAGGAATCAAGCTATTGCTAATTGAGGGCACATGGAAGGCATTCACATACCACAGTGATGAGAAGCAGTATAAAATCCTAAAATAGCTAGAACTAGGAACTTCTCATAGACTTAGCGGCTATGTCTACACTGCTCTGCCTTTTCAAAAAAAAAAAACTTTTTTGGGATAAGCATTTTGAAACAATTATCTTGAAATAATTTATCTTAAAAAAAACTTTTTTTCAAAAAACGCTGTTTCAGGACAACAGTCGGAGGACCCCTTGTTGTCCTGAAATACCATGGCTCTTTTTTATTTTGAAAAAGAAAGTCTACACCAGAGTTTCTTCTTCGAAAAAAAGCAAGTCATTGGATGAGATAGAGAGGATTTTTTGAAAAAAAGCCTTTGCTGTGTTCGGGGATGGCTTTTTTTGAAAATGCTACCTCAAAAAAGGCTTTTTTTCAAAATATAACGAGGTTTAGTGATCCCGAAAAAGCGCTCTGGTATTTCAAGATACCAGAGCACTTTTTTGAAAAAGCTAAACCCGACAACTTTTTCCAGATAAAAAGCCTTTAACTGCAGTGTAGACATTCAGGCTTGGGCTGGAGCCTTGGCTCTAGGACCTAGAAGGCAGGAAGGGTCTCAGAGCTTGGGTTGCAGCCAGAGTCTGAATATTTACACTACAATGAAAGCTTTAACCACAGTAATCTGGCATTGGCCAACAATGTGTCTGACTGCAGTGTAGACATACCCATGGTCAAAATTTTCCAGAGTACTGGTCAACTGGCTACATTATATTATTCTTTCATTGCTTGTGACTGTTTCTGTGTCTCTGTGAAAAAAAAAAAATGAGAGAGAGAGAGAGAGAGTTTAGTTTTTCTGTAAAAATAGCTTAAATGGATTGATTTGCTGCTGACTGCTCACAGTCTAGTTTGTCCATCTAACACCTCCAGTAGCTGTTTGTCTAGATGTTGCAGCTGAGAAATCAACTACAATGGTAACTTTAAGGGCTGGAGGCAAAGCGCTGCTTCTTTGAAATTGTGATTAAAATACTGAAAGTATGTTAGAAGTAACATGTAAACTATGCAGATGTGGGCTATTCTATCAGAACCAGATGATCTGGCCTGGAGCTGCAGTAAATAAATAATTTGTCCAATCATCAACTCAAGCAGGAGGTCATAACTGATTGAAGCACATCTATTATTATGCACTTATGAAGCTTCTGCAGCATCGGATAAAAGTATGTGAGAATGCTAGAAAGCATGAGATGGAAAGGTAGCTGCTGGCCCTACCTGCACCCATTGCAATGTCATTGTCATTTTGGCTACCAATTTCAACCCCTTTGAAATGGTTGCTTAGGAACTCAGATGTAACGAACAAGTACAGCCATTTAGCAAGTTCCAGTGAGGTAGACATGTTAGTCTAGGCCAGTGGTTCCCAACTGTTTTCAAGCTGGGGACCCCTTTTTGATCAGAAAAAAAAAATCGTTTTGGCCTTTCTGGCTGATTATGTAATCTCACCTTGTGCACGCAGACTCTGGCCTGCGCCACTCTGGTGGTGCCATTGGGACAGCCAGCGAGCTGTGCCGCCACCATCATGGCCCACTCCGCTGGGGAGCCGAGCCACGGTGACTATGGCTCCCTGCCCTTGCCCTCCCGGGGAGACACTGTGGCCCCATCCCCCTACTGGGATCCAGCCACAGGCAGGGAAAGGCTGCCTTGGTGAAGAGCATCGGGGCTGTAGCTGGATTCCAGCTCTGGTAGGGAGAAGTTCCATGAGCCCCCTGCAACATGTCCAGGAACCCCTGGGGGTCCCCAGACCTTAGGCTGGGAACCACTGGTCTAGGCTCTAGTCTATGCTTGCTGCCCTTTTTGGCAGCAGTTGACTGGAGATACGCAAGGTACGTAAAATACTTTGCATATCTCCCAACAATTTACTAATTACTTGCTACATACTATGCTAAGCCAACTGCAAATGTCTTCCAGTTGGCTTACTGATAGACCAGTTCTCAGGCTGGAGTTGCTATGGTGATTTCTGGTTCGATTGAGTGCCTCTACACAAACCACTCAATTGAACCTGAAAGATAGTGCTGATGGCGGTGATGTTGCCATCATCAGTATAAAGTTAGCCTAGTTCAGCAGAACAAACAAGGAGTCCTGTGGCTCTATTAAAGACAGAGGCTATGTCCACACATAGATGCTTATTTTGAAATAAATTAATTCAAAATACGGTAAGTTGAAATAAAATCGTTATTTTGAATTAATTTAAATCGAAATAAACAAAAACCTCAAATCGAAATAGCAAGTCCAGAAACAGGACTTGCTATTTCGAATGAGGAGAGGGGCACCATGGGAGGTGTGGCAACATGGCCCCCTCCCTGGGCCATGCCCCCACCCAATATATAGTAAAAGGAAGGCACCCTGGGAAGCAGAAGGGCAAAAGTGTTAATTCGAAATAATGGTTATTTTGAAATAACACATCCGAACGGTGTTATTTCAAAATAACCATTTTGCTTTAACAGATGATTCGACTTAAAGTACGTTTAAGCTATTTGTCATTTTGAAACAAGAAAATGTCGTATGGACCTAATCTTTTTTAAATCAAAATAACCAGTGTGATTTCAATTTAAAAGATATGTGTGGACATACTCTAAGAAATTTATTTATCGCATAAGCTTTCATGGGAGAAAATCCCACTTTGTCAGACACTTTGAAGACCATTTAGTAGGTATCTACTCCTTCAGCTTTCAATATGTGAGGATATTTTTTGATTAAGAGAGGCAGCTGCAGAGAAATTGTCAGTAACTCAGAGGTACAAGCTTTCCATAGCCTATAGAATCTTATTTGAAAAGTGTGTGTAGTTTGGCATTGTTGACCAATGCATATCACAAGAGCAGACTGGAAAACATCCCTTGACTCCATGATGAGAAACTCTGCATTGCTAGAAAACTTTTTCATAAATGAAAAACTGAAGGCAATGGTAAGCAACATTCACCTCATTTTTCTGTCCCTCCCACCCCTCAGACTTCCAGCCATTAAACTGCCACAGAGGTAGTTGTGTTAGTCTGATTCAGCAAAACAAACAAGGAGTCTGGTGACATTTTGAAAGACTAACAAATTTATTGCATGAGTTTGTGTGGGAGAAAAATCGCACTTTGGCAGCTGCTTGAAGATGGGTAACTTACAGAATGGTAGCAAAATAAATGCAGGGAAGTGTAAGTTATAGAATGTGGTCAGGCTGTGGTAACTCATAAGATGAACTATTTTCCTATGAATACAGAATGTCATCTGAGAATTTGTTACTCTCAGGGTGTCACTACAGAGGCTAAGTGGAGGTTATCTGGATAATCATAACTTTCCCTAATTGAAAATATTCAGCTCGTCAACAGTTTTAAGTTTTAATGTATGCTTCTTTTCTTTTCTGCTGCCTCCTGTAGTTATTTAAAATCTAAGAGCTCCAATATGCCAGTGGTTACCATTAGCCAACGTTGTTCCTATCACCCTGCAGAGATGCAAATTTCTGCAAGGCTTCTAACTTTGAGCTGATGTGGGGGAGGAAAAGCACTGTGGAGTTTAGGCGCTTTATAGCACTAAAGAAGCAGACAGGGTGAGAGGGGCATAAGAGAAGCAGTGGTTATCAAGCAACTTCCCTATTGAAACTTGTAGAACTTTTAAGTCTCTCTGATAAGCTCCTCATACTTTCCTAATGAACCTGTTTCACATTTAGATTTTATTAAGACTTTTAAACTAAAGCTTCAGAGGCTAATCAAAGAGGAGGCAGATCTTCAGCTGATAAATTGTCATAGCTCTTTTGAGATCATAGACTTTAGACCTGCCCCCAAATGAACATACAGAATTTAGATTGTTCCTCATTAGTTCAAACACCCTTTAGAAGTGCAGGCTCACTCCTCGCCCCACCCCACAAACCACATCCACAGCTCCTCCTGTACTTGACCCATGCAGTTTATTGAAAGTATGTTGCCCACCATCATTTATTTACAAGAGTCAATTCTAGCACTGGGAGGTCATACCCCTAAGCAACAGAGTACTACTCCTCACTCAATAGCCTCCCCTGCTCAGACTCCTAGATGCCTCTTCCAGGAGCCTTTTATTGACCTCCCAGCTCCCACAGGTAGTCCTTATTCCAGCTTCTTAGCCAGCCTGCCCAGCTGGCTCCCCTTTCTCCCTAATTAAGCCTCAGTAGCAGGTACCAGCTTGGTCTGGCTGCTGCATCCTGCTACAAGCCTGCAAGTGGGAGCTTTGCTTTGCAAAGTATAAGGCAGAAGAGCTACTGTATTCCCTTGAGGAATTTCTAATTCTGTGCTAGGGGAAGCCTGCTGTTGTGGATCTTCAGAGGGTTGGAGCTGGGGAAGGTGCCTGTCTTGCAAATCTTCTGAATTCCACTACCTCAGAGCTTATGATCTGAGAGAGTCTAGGAATTCTGCAGAGCAACTGCCTCTTGAAAGGAGCTTCTCTTCTTCCCCATGGCTACACTGTCTTTGTTCCCTGAAAAAACAACAAGGAGTTGTGTGACACTTTAACAGATTTATTGTTTGCATGAGCTTTCATGGGAGAAGATCCCACTTCCTCAGATGCTTCGAAGATGGGTGAACTCACAGAAAGGAATGAAACTAAATGCAAGGGGGTGTAAAACATAGGATCAGGTCATAAAGTAACAGGAAATCAGAGCAGTTTACAGGCTCAAACCATGGGAAGCCTGAAGTCAAATTACCCTTTGTAATGGGAAAAGAATCCATAGTCTCAATTTGTTCACTGAGCAACTGTAGACCCCAGTTTTGCTACCCCAAGCACCACAGCCAACCCTAATTTCTCACCCTGAGGACCACTCAAGTAAAAAAACACTACTCTTGAGGATCTTCCTGTGTAAAAGAAAAGTATCAATAGATTTACTGAGGATCTATAGCTGATCTGGTAGGATAATGATCTTTACAAGTCTCATCAGCACCCTCTTATGTGTCATTCCTATTTCAGCACTGAATAAGTTTTTATATTTACATTTCAACATCTTAGCTCTGATGCCATGTTTTGTATCTCATTTGTGCATTTCAAAAGCCTCATTGCAAGCCATTTTCTAACTAGGACATAGTCAAAGTACAACAGAGTTATTTTAAAACTATGAATACCACTTGTGGTTTTTTTATCTTCCATATCTTAATATGGCCACACTCAAAAATATCTGAATTTGAAGTTTTTATTGGAGGTTCTTGGTGGTTTGCAACTAACCTTAAATGTACAATGTTTCTACAACCGCTGTGTTTACACGGTCAATAAATATCCATGATATGTCATGCACTGTTGATCCAGTCTGTGTCTGTCTGAAGAGTATGTTATCACGTATCTTGCATTAGAGCATTATAATGGTGCTTTAATACTTTGCACTCTTGCCTGTTGAACTTCTGTGCTACTGTGTTTCATGGGAGGTCCAAATCCAGAATTTATCATTTTTATTCAGAAATTAGTCATTATTTGAACACTAATGTTTGTCTGCCTCACATAATATGTTTGGCACTATACAAAATTAAAAGAAGAGGAACCCCTAGCTTAAAACAGAGAAAGAAAACACAGTTCAAGAATAGTATATAGATAGATAGATTGATTTCCAAACTCCAAATATTACAAACTTTTTGAAACACTTTTTAAAACATTTTATATTTTATTAATTATTTTGAAAGGCATCATGAAGAGGCATTCAGTCTTCTAATATTTCTATATTCAATACATCTAAGAGAAACATATCAAGTTTATGATGAGTTCGAGTATCTGAGTAGTAAATGAAAAAGACTTTGTTAATTAATTTGAAAACTACAGGGTGAAGTTGCAGTAGGTACAGTTCTATTGTATTATACATTTTCATGAAGAAATCAAATGAAATTTTACTGACATTTCATTTTAAAAGTTACAAGAACCTTAACATTAATTATGTAAACGTAAAGCTTTCTAAATGTAATATTCTGTATGGAATTTCCTGGAGTTTTAAAGAAAAAAAAAGGTGAGGAATTTTTTTTTTAAATTAGTTTAATTCTCAAGGACCTGAAAACTCTTTTGCCTTGCAACAAACTGGAAATGGTGCTTATCAATTCCATAATCTGGGAATAGTTGGCTAGAGGCCACCAGAATCACCTGTCCTACCCATTTTAGGGCATCCCTGAAAGAGAGCTTAGCTCTGTCAAATCTTGATCTGTGCAACTGATGACCAATGAATTTTAAGAGCCTTTCTGAGTCGTGATGCTTCTGAGGTGCATCAAGATGTAAATCCATGATATACACTAACCAAACAATCTTTCTAATTATTTATGCCTTCCAAAGTCTAAAAGCCTTTGCAGAGTCATCCCTAGGGCACTGGTTCTCAACCACTGTGTTGGGACAGTAAGTGTGTCTCAGAGAGCAAGGAAGATGGCTGGATTTGGCCTGCAGGTAGTGAGCTGCCGTGTCCTGCAGAGTCGCAATATGCTGCCAAGTGTGTAACAATCCACAAAAGGTTGATAACCACTGCCCTAGGGTACTGCAAATTGGACCGACTGCCTGGGCCCTGTGCTTTGGGGGGCCCCATGCCTTGCTCAAGTATGAGTCAGAATCAGGCAGGAGGTAGGTGGTTGTCACCAGGGTTCCTACTGCGTGCTGGGAATGCTCAGGAGGTAGGCAACTGCAGCTTGTCTCCCTGCTGGAGCCATCTATGGGGTCGGAGGCAGCAGCTGCAACCCACCTCCTGACAGAGTGCTGTGACTTGGTGGGAGTTGGGCAGTGCTGGTAGGGTCCCAGTTTTGTGATAGGCCCCACTCCATGCTCGAGGAGGACCCAGGGCTTTTGATTCAGCTCCTGTGCACCTTAAAAAAAACATTTTCATGTCCAGGACATGTCTCTATGCATCTTCATTAATGCAAACATGTATAACCCATCATTCCTTACTTTACAAACTTAACAAATAAGACAAAAATAGACTGGGAACACAGCATAGAATTTTTCCAACATTCATAGCTTAGTCTCTTCAAAATAAATTTTCACTAGCATACTTGAAATAAGGGCACTTTTCTTATCAAACATCAGCTTTCTGTTTCAGCGAACCTTTTTATTCAAATAAGACTGCAAGAATGGTGAAGTATATTTTTTCAAGTCACCTTATACTCAAAAATAGCAGAACTGCTTCTGCTCATGCTTTCCTAAAATATTCACCTTCAGAGAGAAACTTTGAAAAATCTGTGCTGAAAAAACAAATGTTTCAGAAACACACTGGTGACTGAAACAACCTGAACCACAGCATTCACCCTGTTTCTAACTATAATTATTATTTATATATTATTTTTGCAACCATCAAATCCTTATATAGACCCTTACACCCAAGGTATCATGGAATTGCAGCCAACCCCATGGTAGAACACGGCACCAGTTATAATAGTGTGTTATATTAAATACTCAGCCCATGGATATTTTATAGATAGTCTATTATTTTATTATAGTTTCTGCACATTTCACATTTCAGAATATAAAATAATTAGAACTGAAAACCCCAATTACAGTGAATTGAAAAAGTTGCTTACTAATTGACAATAGATCTCAGCTAAGCAGCAACAAAAGAAGTGCTTAGTTTAGCAACCTTTGTTTAAA
The DNA here is from genome assembly GCA_007922195.1 of Podocnemis expansa. Classification (NCBI taxonomy): domain Eukaryota; kingdom Metazoa; phylum Chordata; order Testudines; family Podocnemididae; genus Podocnemis; species Podocnemis expansa. The sequence goes on from ML682094.1 coordinate 1,281,760, forward strand.
AGGATCCTTTGAAAAAAGTCTTTAAGAATGCTCTGAATAGAGATTGAACAAACCTTTAATCCTCTTCAGGTCACACATGTGGTAAAGTGAATAGTATGAGGTCTTTTTCACCTTTTAGTTCTGCTAACCAGTAACATAACTTAAAATGAGATAAGTACAAAGGCTAAGGAAAAGGTGGGGGGTTTTTGTTTTATTTTGTTTTTTTAATGTAAACTTCCAAGTTTCCAGCTCGTTTATGCTGCTGCAATATACTCATAGATGCATTTCACACAGGAGAGATGAAGCAAATATTAAATATTTATAATTCCACTCATAATTGGTTGAGCGTCTTAAAGTATTTTTCTCCTTTTCCACTTCAAATGAATTTAGAACCTTAGTGTTTCTCCCGCTTCTACCACCCCCATGCTCTAGTGCCATTGTGGATATCAGTGTGAAAATCTCTCCATCATGCTACAGTCCCTTTTTCCTATTCAACACTACACTGCACACGATAATTAAACCTTGGGGGCTTGGAGATTTTGGACTAAAGCTTAAATAAATGTAGTAGTGAGGCCTCTTCCCCCTCTATCTCCCACCACTTGCTGTGGGATTTTCTTTAGTTACACATGGCTTCACAGGTAAACAAGCTTGAAAAAAAAATCACAGGCGGGAATTGAATTAGCACCTTAGTGTTGCATGTAATGAACCAGTTTGCTTAATTAGATCATAAAAGTATAATATTCTAAAACATGATGGGCACAAATCCTGTAGTCCTCATTCAAGTAAACTACCCAGAAATTGAAATGGGAGCTTCTGCTCAAAAAAAACCACTATACAGTTAAGACCAAAATAGTAGGGTTAAAAAAACTACCGGTAAGCCTTTAACCCACAACAAAATTTATGTTTATTTGAAACAAAGTATAGATATTCTTCTGGTATGCAGTACTAACAACTTTGTGAGCTATACAGGCCTTGGTTATGCATATCATCCTTATTGCTTCTTACAAAGTGCTTGACTTTAAACACATTTTCACATCCCAATGACTTTGAAGTAAAGCAAGTTCTTAAGACCTTTGCTGAATCAGAGCCAAAGGCTTCTACTCTACCAGTCACAGACAGTGATAGCAAAGCTGTTGACAGCTTCGTGAAGCCCCATCAAATGGATTTTGGTTTTATAAAAGCAACCCTTCAATGAAGGCTTTTACTGATTTAGTCACACTGTATCCAAACTATTAGAGTGTGAGTAGGCTTAGAGGAGATGAGCCAGTTTGGGCCTGTTTTTTAGTTCATCTGTAGTACACAGTCACCATGAAACCACTAAAGAGAGTAGTGTAAATGACTTACGCAGTGGGATGGCTTACTAGTGGGTGGAAGAGTAGAATTGTGCTGAGTCCAGTGGAAGGATTCTTTGAGGACAGTCACAGAAATTTGCATGGTAATTGGCGTCTCTTATAGCAGTCTCACAAGGCAAACAAGAGCAGAGTGGTTTTACAAAACTTCATTCATTAACATTTGGTTTTGTAAACTAAGGGTGGTTTGGATTCAAGGTTCATTTATCAAAATGTGTGAAGTCTGAGCTGTGAGGAGGGAAGGGTTGGATAAATGGTTCTGCTTTTGGTACATCTTTTGCCACAGAGTTACTCCTTATATATGATGGGACTCATTGAATGTGTACTTACTTAATTTTATTCTGCATGAAGCATTTAGAACCTGATGCAATTTACACTGAAGTCAATTGGAGTCTATCCATTCACTTCACTGAGAGGAGCAACAGGCTCCACAGCACCTGCTTAAGGATTTACACCAGCCTTTAACAATTAAGGATTAGGATATGCCCACATTAACCTGTTGAGAAGTTTCTTGCTTCTTCCTTCATTGTCTTTGGTGTTAGCCATAGTCACAGACAGGATATTGGACTAACTGTATTGAACTTTAGTCCTATCCAGTCTGTCAATTAATATGTTCCTATCTTCCTATTTCTACTGATAATATGAGAAACATGCTGCTCATGGAAATAAACGAAAATGTCAAATATGTGCAAGGAAAACATGTAAAAGAGGCCACTTGCCCTACCACTTAGCTTTCAGGAGACATGGAAAAGTTGTAAACATATTATTCAGCTAGAACTGAACAATATAGTGTAGATCTCTAATGAACATCACTACCATTTTCACACAACAAGCTAGGCACTTGTAGTGAAAATGTTAAGGATTATCATTTATCTTGTCACCATTTGACTGAAAAGTTGCTATATACTTTGGAAATAACAGGATGTGCACAACTAGTAACTGTTTCAGTGCACTGGCCACAGTGGCGTAGTAAGGGTGTCCAGTGCCTGCTAGTGTCTGGCAGTCAAGCCCATATTTGTGCTCCGCCAGGCACAGCATGCCACCCCATGCCTTGCAGTCCCTCTTTGGCCCAGAGCACACCTGCAGCCCAGCGTCTGGGGGCTGGCCCCCTACTGTCCCTTCATTGCTACACCAAAATAAGATGACCAGCCTCAAGAAAAATGCCCAGGTTGTTACTGATAATTTATAGGACCAGCTGCAACTTTTAGTGGAAAAATGACACTCCTTCTCTTCAATTCATGGGTAGCAGAGCAATGACTAGTGAAATTACACTTATGTGCTTTCCCATGGTCTGAAGGACACTGATGCTTGAAAAGTTGCCTCTATTTTAACAAATCTGAAAGAAAATTCCTAAACATTGTGAAGATAGTGTATTGTGGATACAGTGCATTTGATTTTATAAAAAAAAGTATATCCCCCCCTTGCCTAATATCGATAGAATTATAATGCTGAATAATAAGTTATATTTCCCTCCATAATAAAAATTCCACACATTATACTGTGCCTCTCTAATCTCTATCTCTCTGATTTCCAACACTCTAGTATCCTAATGTCCTATAAAGATTAATTAATTTATCTTTACAAAACCACTATTAAAAAAGATGGCAGTATCACCTCCATATTGCAGAGGAAGAACTGAGCACAGAGATTATGATTTGCCCATGGACATTAGAGAAGTCTGCAGACCAACGGGGAATTGAACCTGGCTACTCTAAAACAGGTGCTCTAACTACAAAAATATCCTTCCTTTCCTACCAGGAAACAAGACAACAAGTATTTAATGGATCTTGGTTAGGCAGCAGCTCATTAACTGCAGTCTATCCATGGTCATCTTCTTGCCCTATTTAATATGCAAGAGTCAAAGGGAAAGTGGGGAGAAGATGGTGGTGCTCTTCTCTGAGCACGTATTTGAGCTGTTACAGTGATGTTCACCTCACATGAGACTGAGACAGTGTTTAAAGTATGATTGTGCATGCATTCTCAGATCCACTAAGCAGCTAAATTCTGGCTCCCCCTTAGCGGAGCCAGTGGCATACTGTCGATCCCCAGCACTCAAGGGTCAAGTCTCCATTTACTCTCCCCATTTCATTAAACTTCCATGCAGGGTGGAAGTAGTCATGGCAGTGGTGCTGCCCCCCTCTGGCTGCCCCAGAGAGGGGAGTGATCCGTACCTGGAGTATGGGATTGAGGCCTGGGGACACAAATTCAGGCTTGGCTCTGTGCTTACCCAACATGCAGCATCTGCCTCTTCAGCTCCAGCCATCCAACCCAGTGTGGGCTTGGATGGGGTTGGCTCTTCCCAATGTATGTGTGGGGGGAGGCCTCACCCCCTTTCACCCTCCTACCCATTGTAAAGGGCTGTTCTGGAGCCCCACGTTGACCCACTGCTTCAGCCCCACAGCCCAGTGCCAACTTGGATGGGGGGGGCTCATCTCAGCCTGGGAGGTGCTGGGCCAGCCCCTCATGAAGTGAAGGGAGCACTGGAGGGGACAGCACCTCCTGTCCCCCATACACCATGAAGGGCCAGCCAAGCGCCCCCTGCAGACCTGAGCTCGGGGCCTAGCCCCCTATATGCCACTGAGTGGGGTTTGAATTTGCTCACAATCTCTGTTAGGATCATTGGACTTGACTCCTTCCTGAACAGAAGGGAGGAAGTGATGTCATCTCCCAAACATTACCCACTGTTGGCCCTAAAATGTGATGTCATGCACCACAATTATGCAGAGCTATCGACCTCTTTCTGACATGGGGAATGAAATAGATAATAATGCTGGCATTTAAATCATTGTTGCTCGGCATCAGAGTTCACACCCCATTGATACAAAGGAAGCAGTTCACATACCTCAAAGCTGTTTTTCCAGGCTCTCAGCAGACCCAAATAGACACTTCTTCAGCTGCTTACACTTGGTTCACATCTGCAATTTCCCATAAGACCCCAATAGCTAAATATTGTTTTAACAATGAAAGCTCAGATTCTAGAGAATATGAAAATAGAGAGATAGAAGTACACTGCACCACCACATACTGGGCCCCATTTATATCCTTCCTGATCTCCCACTTTGTCTTCTAATTTTTCTTATTAGTGTGATTTTACTTAGGATGGTTCAGGACAATGGTAAGGAGAGGTTATTGTGGCAGCAGTTCTTAATGTGGCCCATATAACTGTCAGGCTGATACCCTCTTCCTTTCTGATAAATCACATGGAGATGCATCATGGTGTAAGGGACTTGTCTGATAGGCTCAGGGAAGAGAATGAGACTAGAGCTAACAGAATTACCCATAAACTCTTCCCCCTTTTTCATCAATGAAATCAATCTTACAATGTCATATAAAATATTTCAAATCAAAAACTCATCCTCCAAGAAACTTAGCAAGATATTAACAAATAGGGTCTAATTGTCCAATTTTTTTCCTGATGCATGTATAGAATTACATGTATAATCATCTGTGCTGTGTGCTCAGATTTGTCAGCTGTACTTGTGAATGGCTAGTGATGGACAAATATCTGTAAAGAAGGCACTTGAGGTTATAAGTTATTGATCTGACAAGAAGTATTTCTTTCTGCCGATCAACAATGAAACCATTCACAAGTTTGCATTTACATTAAGGCAGCTGTATTCATGTATTGGTTTAAATTATTTATTTTCATTATTTTGAGTGGTCAATACTTTATTTAGAAGATTATATGTATTTTTAGGTGCTTGATTATTTAGCAGTGAGCGTCTAGCTTTAAAAGGAGGCAGGCAATTGCTTAGCTAGACTTTTCTCTTAAGGAAACAAACTTACTTTTTATCTCCAGGAAGACAGCTAATTTAGCTCTCACCACCGTTGCTTCCACCCCCAAGTACCTTCTTATCTTGGGTAATCAGGATGCAGGAATTCACAATCTATCCTTCTTTATAGCTCTCTTTCAGCAGTGTTACTGTTTGAACTTCATACCATGGGATAAAAGAGCTACCACACTGGCTCAGGAAGCAGTTTTAAGTATGAAGTAAATATTCAAGTTACTTAATAGCCCATATATGAACTCAATTACATCCTTCATCTCTCAAGATATGAATTAAAAAAGTCTTGGCTTTGATCTAGAATTAAGCAAACCCTACTTTAAATCAGCCTACCATGGGATTTTATCAGTAGCAATGATTAGTGGTTAACACAGTAATGAATATGGAGTTGGGAAGTTTAAAATCCTGTGCCAGGTCGAGATATATTTCTTACACATTTTATTTGAATTACATAGTGAAATATTAGGGATTTTTAATCTGCAAGGTATAGTAGTGGACACACTAAAAATATTTCATTAAATAGGTTGTGCAAAGATATTTGAAAAAAACATTCACTTCTTCAGTCCTCAGTTAGAAACTTTGGTTTGTTTACTTAAATCCAGATTTTAAAAGTGAATTGCTAAGAAAGTTACAGTATTCATGTACCAGAATCCTAAAGCAGATGTGTACATTTAAAAAGAAATACAAGTAGGCATCAGAAGTTCTCTTCTTCACTACAAACATTTTTCATATGTTCCCATGTAGAATGTAATGTCTGTATAACAACTTCTCAAATGTCCAAATTCCCTCCTATTCATATATTATAGAACAGATGTTATCCTGCTATTTATTACTTTAATTTATGGACCATACATATGCTGAGTTATGAAACTAAAGGAATAAAAATGTTTACTTATACATGGAATCTCTCTCTGTATCTCTAAAATATTTTTCTGCTTTTGTTAGATTGATCATTTGCATTATTTTCTCAACAGTGAGAGTTCATATTTTTTTATTTGGAGGTTAGAATGTAGTTGATCAAAAACAGTTCTATGTAGAAAAAACTAGGTTAGAATAAGAATAGTGCAATCTCACAAAGATTCAAGATCCATTAAAATGGCCATGTTAGGAAGGAACTTGTTTTTTAAATTATCTAGTTAAACAACATGCAATTAAGACTAACAAGGCAACAAAATATCCCCTCCTGGGGTTCATAAACACACCCCTGGGAACTGGGAATTAAGGAAAAGAGACCAGTGCAACTCTAATTGTCTTTTAAGCTGACCACTTAAACAGCCAACCTTCTCCAAAATAAATCAGTTCAGGGGCCAACTCCTGGTGGTGTTGCTTTTTTTTTTTTTTTTTTTTTGTTGTTGTTAAATGCCTGAAAACCCCCACTGAAGGCAAAGGGAGTTTTCCATGAGTAAGGCAAGGAATTTGGGTTACTGTTTTTATAATGCTTTGAAAATATAAATTATGAGCCAGATTCTGCAGAATTTACTTATGTTGAGAAATACCTTACTCCTCACGTAATCCCACTGAAATCATTAGAACACAGAAGTAAGATGCTCATCATGAGTGAAGGCTGCAGACTCTAACCCCATACAACTCTAAACATAATTACTTATTATTAAATTTTCTTTTTATAGAAATCACATTTCCACATGTCTGAACTGCTCTTTTTATAACTTGACATGTATGTGTGAAATGTTCTGGGGTATGCTCAGTCTGGTGTCCATTTCTTTGTCTAGGAATAAGGGTATTTCATCTTAAAGCATTAAACCACATATATTATTTTAATTTAAACAAACCACATTAGTTAGAACTACAATAATTTCACATCCTTGTCAGAGACTGTGCTAAATTTATCGTAATGTCTACCCTCCTTACTGCCCACATAGACCTTATGGGAGGTCTCTAACAGGGGAAAGCCCAGCAGGGAGAAAGATGAAGTGAGAGAACATTGATGTGTTCCCCTTGAATTTGAGAAGGAAGAGGGAGCAAACCAGACTAAAAATGGGGAGTACTAACTGGGGAGGTACCTGGCCAGGATGACTGAGGGAGATGCTGATTCCATAGATCTCCTGTGCAGCCCACATTAGCAGAATAGGGGGGAAAGGTCTACTAGACAGGATGCAAACATGAAACTCAAGGGAGGTGGTCCTAATTCTCAGCTTCTTTGACTTGCTGGGTGACTGTAACCAACTCACTTACTCTACTCTGTGCTTCAGCTTCCCAGCTGTAAAATGGAGATAATACTTCCCTATTCACAATGGTGTTGTGAGGTTAAAAAATCCACTAATGCTTGGAAGGTGCTCAACCTCACTTACTGTTGGAACAACAGCTGTAGAAATACCGTAGAGATTCTGGATCCCTGTTGTGAAGGAAACAGGTTTCTAGTGGCAGGGGACATGAAGGCAGGTAAAATACCCACTTCAGAGTGTATTCCCTCACAGGAGAATGGGTATTCAGTTAATACACATTTGTGCCCCAAAGAGCAGCCACCAGGGAGTTCAGGGCAAACACTGGAATGGGATTTTTTTCAATTTGCAGAGAGTTGCCTAAGGTGGATCCACTTACAGCCAAAAAAGTACATTTGAGTCATTACACACAAATGCACGCACGCACACAGATACACAAGATAGTACTATATGTAAAAATGTAGCCATTATACTAACTATGTATACAGTACATCATAAGAATGGAAAATAACGTAGAATTCTATCTGAAAACTGATGACACAAAACGCTCATTATAATTGTTCTTTAAACTAAGTTCCAAAGGGACAGCTGTGTTAGTCTACTTCAGCAAAAGAACCAAGGAGTCCTGTGTCTCCCATGAAAGCTCATGCAATAATTAAATTAGTTAGTCTTTAAGTGCCACAGGACTCCTTGCTTCTTTTTCTTTAAACTATGCACTGTATGGCAACATCAATTGTGTGTAGCATTATACAAAAGGTTAGGCCAAACCTTATCTTCACTTCCAACCACACTGCCAAGTCTGCCCACATATCTGCACAACAGATACCATCATAGGTCCTAAACAAGCCTGCTACTCCATCAAAGGCTCATTGACCTGCTCATCTACTAATGTGGTCCATGCCATCATGTACAAGAAATGCCCCAACACCTTATATATTGGACAAACAGGAAGATCGCTGTGTAAGGGGCTGAATGAGCACAGAGCTGATATCAGAAATCAAAGAACAAAGAAACCAGTCGCTGAGCACTTCCATCTTCCTAATCACTCGATGACTGATTTGTTAACGACTGTCATTAGAGATGTAGCTGGGACATCAAGACTTCAAAGAGAAACAGCTGAACTCGAATTAATATGCAAGCTAAATTCTGTGAAAGCAGGACTTAAGACTATGGGTTCTTTTCCCATTACAAAAGGTAATTTGACTTCAGGCTTCCCATGGTTTGAACCTGAAAACTGCTCTGATTTGCTGTTACTGTATGACCTGATCCTATGTTTTACACCCCCTTGCATTTAGTTTCATTCCTTTCTGTAAGTTCACCCATCTTCGAAGCATCTGAGGAAGTGGGATCTTCTCCCACGAAAGCTCATGCAAAAAATAAATCTGTTAGTCTTAAAGTGCCACACAACTCCTTGTTGTTTTTTTTACTGGACTAGACTAACATGGCTATGCCTTTTGAAATTGACAAGAATGAATTTGCCTTTATATATGTGAAATCTACATTGAAATTTAGACATCTGTCTATGGGATTTCTCAGGCACCTTCCCACTGCTATGATATCTCAAATTATTTACCGCAAGATGGGCCTGACTACAAGGGATGGTCTTATGAATCCTAGATTTATTTCCTTTGTCTTCTCTCATCATTTTTTTCTTTCCTGACACTTTCTCCTCTTCTTCTTTCTGACTAATGCCATTAGGTCATAATCATGGGAGAAGCGTCGTCATTAGGAGAAGCTTTTAGGGGAAAGGTAGGTTTTATGTTCAGTCTGAATATGATGGATATGACATTTGGTTGACTTAAATAGATACGGTAGTGAGAGCTACAGGTTGTCTTGTTCAGTCCAAAATTGACTTGTGAGGTGGTGAGGGGAGGGGTAGTGGTGAGGGGATCCCAGAACTGTTAGTAGTAACATGCACAGATGGGTGACTGACTCACAAAATACACTTATTGTATCCCCCAAAAGTTGACTTTACTTTTATTGATCTCAGTACCTCTCTAGGGACTGCTTAACGCAAGTGAATTAATTTAAATTTAAAGTTATCTTGACTAGGGGAGCATATGCCACTTGTTGGGGCTTGTACACCAGTAGGCTTTGCTGGTAAATATAATTTTGCAGAAACTTTCTTGAAACAATAGAGTCTGGGAAGCTGTATTTTCTTTGGAGATTAATCACTGGGCATTTCACTCTTGCATTCACAAAATAAGCCCAACACCAAGGTTTAGTTCTTGAACATTGTTTAATATTTAAGTTTGTGCCCCAACTCATCATCTTTAAACAGAATTTTCTTGTTATGCTCATGGGCCTGTTCTCCCCACACAGAATATGAGTAACTCACTATTGTAAAAGTTCCAGAGAGGTACCCGTGTTGATCTGTTTCAGCAAAACAAAAAAGGAGTCCTGTGGCACCTTGAAGACTAATAAATTTGTTTAGGCACAAGCTTTGTGGTCTAGAATCAACTTTTTCAGAGACATCCACGTATACAGGAAATGAGTAACTCCTGTTGCAGTCATGTGTGTACACAGAAAACACAAATTATCCCTATGGAAGTCGATGGAAGTTATGCGGAATTCTGTGGGTGAGAGGATTGGCAGGGATGGGGAGGAGTATATTCTTAGAGAATTGAGCCCTGAAGGGTATACAAGCTTAAATAAAGCAGAATGCGAGAGAAGGGAGGTGGGGAAAGGAGCGAGAGACCTTTTCAAATACAAGGAGGGTGAACCAGACATTAAAAAACAAATCACCTCCCTGAACCCTGAGTAAGCTCAGTGTGCCTGGAAACAGGGCTCCTGTATTCTATGGAAACTTACAATGATTGTTAGGATTGCTGTGTATTTTGAGAGGCCTGGGGAAAAAAAATAACGCAAACCACATTGGCATTTGGGACATGTTTTTCATCTGAGATCCCTAGCACTTTATTAAAAATATACTTTCCCAAGCATTATATTATTATTTTTAAAATGTTCATTCATCTTTTGTACATTTTTCATTCCCTTGCTCTTTATTTTTAATTTTATGTGAAAAGAAGTAAGTAGTGTACAATATATTTTGAAAGGAGTAGGGCAGGGATGGCAACATATAGCTGAAGGCACAGTATGTTTTGTAGCCACTCAGTTTCCCCTGTGTGCCACCATTTCATTGCTGCACTGAGAACGCTGCAAAATGGTGACTAATAGAGAAAAAGATTCTATGGACAGCATTTACTAGTATGGGCTCATGTGGACTGATCTTTCATGGGTAATAAATTAGCCTTGACCTCAAAGCACATTTGGCATTTGCTCCCATCAGCAAGCTTATCTTAAACCTGCATGCAGGTCACAGTGTGACTATAGAGCCTTCACAATATAGATATTTTCAATGTGGTGTGTTGTGCGCTGCTGTCCTTCTCTGTTCTCAAAGAACATTCTCCATGGCAATATTTCTTCATGAATCAGGAATTCTTTCCTGCGGTATGTAAAGACAGAATCCTGACATGCAGTGAAGAGACACAAAGGCATGTAAAATATTCCATTTTTTCTGAGAGTAAAGCATTTTTGCAAATCCTTGAACCCTTGTTCTAATGCAGATGAAACTGAAAAATCCAGAAAAAAAGTGTACACAGGGAGCAAGATTCTTAGGGGACATAAATGGCCACAGCTCCATTGAAATCACTGTACTGCACTCATTTGCGCTGGTTGAGGATCTGGCCTATCTCATGTTATAAAAGTAGGGTCTGATTCTGCCACCCTTATTCATGCTGAGTATTAACTAAACCCACAATTCGTAGGAAGTTAAAAAAGCATTTAAAAAAGATAAGTAATATACTTTTCTATTATTGAGATTTAAATTAGTTGAGCGTAAGTATAGACAGCAATTTTAGTGCACAGGCAATATGACAGGATGTGCGTTCTTTGCACTCTAGGCAGTCATGTGCTTCAATACTTTAGTGTTTATTCCCACTGTTTTGAAAAGCTGTACACACCAGTAACCAACCAAGCAAAAACTTGGAGAGCTGAATCACCAGCAGGTAGTAATCACCCTATATTAAAGTATTTTATCACAATGGCTGTAACTTATGCAAGGAGGTTATTTTAACCACGGCACCATTATTATAGACTCACTATTGCTACTTTTACTGATACCGAGTAGCATCTTGTGCTGTGAACAGCCCTGTTAGTTTCATTCCATTTACCAAATGGATACTTAAAAGAGACTCCCCAAAAATGAAACAAAATGGAGTAAAATTGGTGGAAGTCAATAAAATCAGAGGATTCACCCCCCCTCATCTTAATGCCTCTTTTTTTTATCCACATGAACATTTTTAAATGCCTTTAGGTATGTTTTCACTGCAAAGAGATTGTTTTTTACAATGAGAACTAATGCATAATGCTGTAAAATCCTAGAGGAGACAAAGCACCTGCAATTTTTACTACAAGGTAGTTTGGCAACTCAGCACTATGCCTCCTGCCTGAGACTGATCTTGCTTAGTTAGTAAAACTACAAGGACTTGTCTCTACCAGGATTTTACCATGAGGTAGGCAACGCACATTTGTTGTTCTGCGGTGAGAACTCATCTTTCCTGGCCATGAAGACAAAGCCTTAGATAAAGAAGGGCTGCTTTAAATCTGAGCAGACAACAATACCTTAAAGCATCTCATATTCTCTGTTTGTCTGGCTTCTAAGCTCCCCCCTTCTTCTTCCTGCAGACACAAGAAATTGTCTTTGTGACAATGGAATGAAGCTCTCTATTTAAATTAGGTGGCCAGCTGCCTGCCCTGTACACTTGTGCTTTGTAGCATGCAGGACCCAGGTCTACTCTTCAAACTGTTTTTGGTATAGTTACACTGATCAGCACTGTGATTTTTATAACATTTGATGTTGGCAAACAAGGCCCTGCACTTTGCTGGGCCCCGTGAAACCAACTGGAAGACCACACTGGAGACTGTATAGCACACTAGCCAGCCCTGCCCCTGGAGCAGAGCAACCACGTGCTGGCTGCCACACCCCAGGGCTGGGAGGGACGGGGCCCACACAAGCTGATTGGCCCTGGGACCCTCCCAGGGATGACCCTGTGCTGTATAATACATGAAGCACCACACCCAGATGGGACTTCAAGTTCACAGTTCTTTTATATTTATTCTCTGGGTCTATTTCTCATTAAAGTCCATTCCTGATTGAGTGGTAGGATACTCCCTAACAAGATGCTAGAGTGAACTGGTTGACTTTTTGTACACTATAGCTTACATATGAACATATCCTTCTCACCTCACCGCAATTAGAACCATCAGAGCCAATGACATGGAGCCTCTTTGCAGTATCCCAGCTGACGGGGCTCTACCAAAAGGATGGCAACTAAGATGGCTTCAAAGCCCTCTGATCCCATTCTCAGCATGCTTGGAATCAGGAATGGGGCAGAAAACTAGAAATCTCTGCTGGAGCTAATAGCTGCTGCAGGATGATTTGGAGAAGCAGTGCATTGGACCAGTAACGAGCCATGGCAAAAGCCCCAGCAAATTATTTGGGGGAAAAGGGGCAGCTGCCAAACTCAAAGAGCAAAAATGATGTTGAAACCTGGGAAAGAGACAGAGCAGCTCAAACTTCCACTCCAGCCTCCTTCTCCACCCCAAAGGGAATTTTTGCATTACTACTCTGAGGGTAGGTCAACACTCCGTGCCATTTACAGTGGCAGTCAAATGGAGATATGCAAGTTACTTAAAATAATTTGCATACCTTAGTTTGACCACTCTATGCCCAGCACATCCATTGTGCTGGGTCAGAGAGGGGTCGCCTTTCTGCTCAGTGTTACTCCAGTTGCTGGCGTTGTGTTCAGAGATCAGATTCCTGGTTGACTGAGTGATTCTTCATAGACCTAATCAGTCAATCAGCAAGGTTAATATGATAGTGGTGACTTTGCCACCATCAATGAAGACTAGCTCTGAGACTCAACAGCTCTAGTGACCTTTAAGACATAGCACTGTAGTGGCCAGCAGCTAAAGATGGAGAGGTCCCCTACAGCACAGGCTACTAAGAACCATTGAAGACCCCAGAAGGCTTCCAGACAATGGACAATTGTGATTCTGTTTGGAGTCAGCAGAGGACCTTTGCTCATTCAGGGATGAAGAAAAAGTGAGGTGACTTTTGTTAAAGCTGGCCAACAAATTTGTGGTCTGTCTCAGGACATCAGGGGCATCACTGGCGCTGGGCACATGGGGCATGTGCCCCGAATCCCAGCGCCAGTGACCCGGGTCTGGCGAGGCCCCCCCCCAGTCTCCAGCCAATCAGGCCAGAGATCCAGGGCTCAGCTGCCTGCGGCTGCGGCAGCCCCATCCCCAGCTGGGGATCTAGGGCTCAGCCACCCGCGGCCACGGAGGCCACTCCTGGCCCTGTCCCTAGCCGGGGATCTGGGGCCCACCTGTCCATGGCCGCAGCAGCCCCGTCCCCAGCTGGGGATCCGGGGCTCAGCCGCCTGCGGCCACGGACACCACTCCTGGCCATGGCCCCGTCCCCAACCGGGGATCTGGGGCTCAGCCACCCGCAGCAGCGGTGGCCACTCTGGCCCTGTCCTCGGCTGGGGAACCAGGGCCCAGCCGCCCGTGGCTGCTTCCAGCTCCGTCCCCAGCTGGGGATGCAGGGCCCAGCCACCCACGGTGGCACGCGGCAGCTTCCGGCCCTGTCCCTGGCCAGGGGGCGTGGCTTGCTGGCTGGGGGCATGGCCTTCTGTCTGGGGGTGGGGCCTGGACTGGTGCCCTGGGGCCCTCCCCGGGGCAGTGACGCCCCTGCAGGACATGCAACCTCAGCTGTACCGTCCATACCAGGAAGGTGCCAGGGTGGAAGATGAAGTTTGGATGGATTTGTATGTTAGGAGATGGAGAATTAACTTCTTCAGAAATGTTTATTAGTTAAACTTAACCTCTTCCTTCCTCAGATCCTATTTGTCTGTTCCCAGGAAAATCACTCACTTGGTTATACAGTTTTGTTTTGGTAGGTTATTCCTTTTCTTGAGCTTGTTTTATTTACTTTATCATTCTCTGGATACTGGATTTTACACTCTTTACTATCTAGCAATGTTATAATGGATTTATCAAGGGACTGCACTCTTGTATATCTGGCACAGTGAAAAAAATCACTTGGAGTGGAGGTACCAATGGGGGAAACAAAATACAAAACACCACCAACAGGACCTGACCTACTCAGGGAAAGGAGAGAAGCTATTCCAAATATTGGTGATATAAAGCACCCAGAAGAGCAAAAGGAGGAGGTGCAAGCCACATCTTTGGAGAGTAGATGTACATATTATATAGTTGTTTGGTTTGTTTTTTAAAAAGCCCTGCAGATTATTGTAAACTATTAATGGGTTAATCTCAGAAGCCTGGATTCTCACATTTTTCAGAACTTTGGAACAAACAAAGGAAAGTTTGCTCCCCAAGAATCCATTCTAATCTTTACATGAGAAAAAATTTGAGCTGAGCCAGTATTTGGAGGGTAATTGAAGCCATACAGACGCTTTTTTCATGTGAATGGATATGTACAACAAAGCTGATTGCTTTATTACGTGCACAGGCAACATCAAAATAATATTGGCAGCTCCTAGAGGCTCCAATCAGGGACTGGAATCACATTGTGATAAGCTCTGTACAAACAAGTAGTAAAGAAATAGTCCCTGTCTCAAAGGTTGCTGGACAACCCTGGTCAATAATAAGAGGGAACAGGTATGTAACAATAGGGGAGGGTCCTATTACCCGTTGGAGCAACAACCTAATTGTCTGCATAACACATGGCTGCATAGATCTTCAGGGTAACTCAAAATCTGCATCCAAAATTTCAGATTTATTATCTGATCACCTCGGTCTGCTAACCAAGTTAGAAATCTCTTTTGTAACTGTAGAACATACTGACAGCTATTTTCTATTTGTTGGCATTATTGTGGTAGATATGACATGAGTTATTATGGACCTTGTCTCATTCCTGGAGAATGGCCATCCATATCACAAAAATACAGAATCTGGGATGTGTCCATGTCACAGGATGCACATCCATGCACCCCTAGGCTATGATCTATGTAACTCTTCTGTTCACTTTTGCAATGTAATTGTATGGTTTGATGTCAATTATGCCATGCAAGGTTCGCTTTTGAACGCTTTGCCATGTTGTTATGGTATCATGTTTTCTGCAGCATCATGTCTGTAGATGTGAAGCATGTTACTTGGTTCAGACTAGCAGGGCTATCTCAGCACAGAGACTGGAAAGTTACATGACAAAGACGATGCAAATTGAATTCCCTGACACAGGTAGAAGAAAGAAAATCACACAGCAGCACAGAGAGGGAGGAGCTGAGGGGGACTGGAAGACAAATATAGACACTGAATGGGGAAGAAGCTGCTGGCTTTTGCCAGAGAAAGACCATCTTATGACTAACTCTAAGAGCCTAGGCCTATCCACATAGGCATGAGGGCCTAGTCTGGCTGAACTCCACCAAAAGTTAGCCTTGTGGACAAGAACAGACTAAAGAGTAATCTCAGAATAGTGTTATTAGATTAGCATACGTTTTATATCTTTTATTTGCTTGTGGTAACTCCTGACTCCTTTATTGAATGATTGTGCATTGAATTGCTATATACTCCCTTCAAATCATATACCAATAAACTAGTATTTGTTTTATCTAAAGCTGTGCGGACCTTAAAGAGGGTGTCTCAGAGAGGCTGGGCACATCCATTCAGTGTCAAATGGATGGACCAGAGTCTGAGTCTACAGTGATTGGGAAGGGCCCCACTCCCTGCAGGATGGAAGTTCCTGGTGTAGTGTCTGGGGGCTGAGGGCGCTCACTTGGAGACCCTCTCACGAGTGGCCAGAGGGTGCACACCTGCTGACTAGGACCGATTGCAGATGGGAAGCAGGTGTGGACTGACTTAGGAGAGAGTGATCAACTGGCAAAGTGGGGTAAATTGGGTTTCAGGAGTGGAGATTGGGGGGTCACAGTGGCACATCGGACCAGATTCTGGGAGGCGGCCATCACAAACCCACGTTAGCAATTTCAGCACAGAGGCTAGGCACTAAAATGTCTTGTAGGCTGAAGTACCACTCTCATCACAAGCTAATAATTTCAGGGCTTAGAGGGAAATGGTACGACAGTATTCTGTCATGGGGATGAACATACTGACCTACCTCACAGAGGCATTGTGAGGCTTCATTAACTTCAGTCTCCCAAGAATTCTTATTGAGTAGAGTCAAGTGCCATGGAGCTTATTGAGCATAACTTGTTCTTTAATGGGCTGCTCTTTAATCCAAACCTAATGGGTATATTTGGGCTCATTAAGAATTTTAAGCCAGCTGGATCAATATCAGTAAGAGGAATCTGGCGAGCTTATTTGTCAGTCTACAAATCTAAAGGAGTAGTTTTCTGCCATGCTGTTCACCCTGTGCAGAGGATCCATTCAATGCAAGTGTCCCACTTACAGTATCTCTACGCTGTAATTAAAAACCCACAGCTGGCCTATTCCAGCTGAGTCGGACTAGCAGGGCTCCGGCCAAGGGACTTCTTAACTGTGGTGTAGGCCCCTGCAAGGTGGGAGGATCCCAAAGTTTGGGCTGCTCCCCAAGTCCAAATGTCTTTTATACCACAAATGTTTTCTGTACCACAGTTAAACCAATCCTTGGCTTGAGCCCTGCAAGCTCAAGTCAGCTAGCACAGGCCAGCTGTGGGTGTCTAACTGCAGTGTAGGCATACCTTTAAATCCCACATACATTAAAGTTCTAGGGCTGTGATGCACTTTCTGTAGATTCCATTTTGGCAAAAAATACAGTTATGCTTCTGACATTCAAAATAGTACCAGTCAACTGATTGGAGTTAAACCAATTAGTCAAATTAACAGACAGATCTACCTGCAACCTTTCAAACATTCCTGTGTTCAGAGATATATAATCCTTTTTAATTGGTTTGACTTGTCTCTGCTATTAATACACTTAGCAATAAAGTTTTCCTGACTAGTTGGCATACAGGGCCTCAGATAAGCCACGAAGCATGACAATACTGTGTCTCAGTGAAACTGCATGCACCTCTGGGGTGTTATGAGGCCCAAACTGAAACTAAGTAACTTCTAAGCCCTGAAGTTGGACATCTTGTGATATGGCATGCCTCAGAGTGTTCATCTGCTGCTGTTACAAAGATGGAGCAAACAGGTAACAGAAATATTTGAATGGATATTTTAAAAAAGTTTTAATTATTTTCTGTTAAAGCACATTACTTATATACACACTATTTTTTGTTTGTAATTCATTATTCATAACAGCTTTAAATCTTAATATTAATGATACTGTATGTTACAATAGGAAGTGCAAATCATTCATTTCTGCTGGTGACAGAGAGATTTCCCAGGGCAGTTCAATGACTATGGAATGAATTACTGTAGAATAAGGACTAGAATTAAGAACGAACACAAATCTCATCACATTTCCTTTCAAGTGTAAAATACATTTGACTTCATCTTTACTAATAAAACCCATAGCACATCATACATACATTAAAAAAAATGCCACCCACTCCTTTCTCCTTGGAGATGAAGATGGAATTAAAAAAACAACCACTCTTAACTGGTGTTCGTCACATCAGTTAATTCGCAACTGCAAGATGCTCAGACGCCACACTGATGGACGCAGTATAAGAACTGAAATTGAGAAGAACATATTCCTTAATTTGTTTCAAGGAAAAGGCAAGCCCCCATGATTGTTTCTTATACAATAAAATAATACATTGTGTTTATACACAGGATATCAAAGCACTTTACAAAAACTAATTAATTAATTCTCACACCCCCCCTTTGAAGTGTTATTGCCTCCATTTTGCAGATAAGGTATGAGGCACTCAGGGTATGTCGAAGTTTCAATTCGAATTACTGAATTTGAAGTAGTCAATTTGACCTAATAATTATTAATTCAAATTCAGTCAATTTGAATTGACATGGCCACACTAGAAAATCAAATTCAAATTGGCATCTCCATGGACTAGACTTGCAAATTTGAATGGGGGAGAGGCGCCATAGGAAGTGTGGCAAGATGGTCAGTTCAAACTGAGTAATTAAAATTGACATGGCCACACTGCGTCAATTCAAATTACTCAGTTTGAATTGACTGCAACTTCAAAGTCAAACAAGGTTTGATGAATTCGAAGTCAGCTTTCATCAATTTTGAACTGAGGAATTCCTCAGTTTGAATTGATGAAAGCGAGTGCGTCCATGTACTTAATAGAATTCAAATTGATGGCAAACAATTAGAATTCAGCTCTAAGTGTAGACATACCCAAAGAAAATAAAGGTCACAGTCTGTGGTTGAACCAGGGATACAAGTCAACTCTCCATACACCTAATACTGTGAGAATTAAGAAATCAGACCATTTAAAATCAAGATGACAGTCTGATAGAAAACCAGTCTCACATGTTTGTAGTTCTACAATACTAATAACTCTGGGTCCTATATTTTAAAAAATGCTTCTGTAGCTTCCATCTCACAAACTTACTGTGGGTTTCCAGCTTTTTGTAGCCCTGAAGGCTGATGGCAATTTTGCTATGAAATGTCCTCTTTATGGTAAGTAGGAGTTACGTTCCTAGCAGAAAAGGGACAATATGGAGCAATCTCACCCAGGGATATTAGTGAGTAATGGCATATGGAAGTAGATATATTTATCTTTTTGTTTTGCTCAACAGTCACATTTACCTTATTAAGATGCAGGCCCAATACAGAAACACAAAGTAGAAGCAACTGATAACTACTGCCTCCAGCTCACTGAGTAAGGGCAATGAGAGCATGTTTTTGCTCCGAAGTGGGGAGATCATCTTTTGACCTCAACAACCACTTTTCACGTGCAGGTATAGAAATGTTTGTGATTCAGCATAATGTGAGTTCATTTAAATTACCTAACATACCAGAAATCAGTTCCCTGCTGAGGAGCTTTTATTTTCCTTTTGGCCTTCTAACTCAGGGTAACTTTTCATATAGATAAGTCAGCTTGGCACATACACAATATTTGTGGTCTTCTGGGGCTTGCATAGCTTAGAAGGCCACATAGGCTTGGTTCTGCTGGATCCGGCTTTATAAAGCAGCTTATTTATACAGACTGTACTAGATCCTCACACTGTGTGAATTGATGTAGCACCACTACAAATACCTATGATAATTTACAGCAGCTGGGAGTCTTTCCCTTTTGTGCTCATAGGTTTAAATAGTCCCTACGACAATGACAGAGATTACTTTTGATTCATCGTCCATTTCATTAGTTTTCATTTAGTCAACTAAGTCCTTGTCTACGCACAAAAGTTGTGCAGTCGAGTCCTATAG
This sequence comes from Podocnemis expansa, assembly GCA_007922195.1. NCBI lineage: Eukaryota > Metazoa > Chordata > Testudines > Podocnemididae > Podocnemis > Podocnemis expansa. Next base: position 1,301,360 of record ML682094.1, read on the forward strand.
TATTAACTATATTGGTGGAGTTGAAGCCGCACAACTCCCTCATTTTGGCATAGTTATATCAGTGTAAAGGGTCTTTTACTTGTATAGCTTATGGCTGAAGTGGTATAAGCCCCTTTAAACTGATGAAGCTGTATCTACACTAGGGTCTGTACAAGTAATCTTTTGGTAAAAGGTCACCTCTCTAACAAATGTAGTGATGCTGGTACAAAATGTGTGTGTGTTGAACAGGTCTAAATATATATTGGTTTCTTTGAGTTTCTGCACTCTAAACTTTCCTGTTATTTTCTTTATTATTTATTCAGATTTCTATTCAGCTGGCACCAGGCGCATAGCCAGCTCCCATTTTCTGGGCAGGCTCCTGAGTGGGCTCGGTCAGTCCTGTTTCCAGTCAGGTGACTGGACGCTTCCATCCTGATGATGTTCCAGTTGCCTAGCATATGGCGAGGCAGCCTGGCCCCTGCTGAATAAAGGCTGTAGCCAGGGCTACTGGGAGGGGGGGGGATGATGACACAGGGGCAACTTGCCCCAGGACCCCACTAAGGAGGGGGCCCCCTGCCCTGGCCTTTGCCTCAGCTTCTGACTCTATACATGCCAGGAACCATTGGGGCTGGTAAACCAAGAGGGGCTTGGTACTTAGGAAGGTGGCCAAAGTGAGCTGAGATATATGGAGACCTGAGGGTGGGCAGAGGTGGGATAAGTTGTATGTATGGAACAGTGAGGGGGGCCCCTCACATCAAATCTGCTCCAGGCTCCCTAAGTCTTCTGGGGACCCTGACTGTAGCAGCTGCCTGGGGCTGGAGCTGCATGGGTGGAGAGCAGGCCACCCCCTCCCATCTGCCTATAGTGCTACTGCTCGTGGCTGTGGCCACCAGCTGCTGGCCAGCCCATGGTCACAGAGGCAAGCTTGCAGTTCTGCCAGGTGTTGCGGCAGACGGGCAGGGGTCGGAGGGCTGGTGCCCAACTGGGCTGGCACATTCCCACTCAGACCCAACCATAGCTACACCTCTGGCTAGCGCTCCTTCTAAATTTGGTTTTTAAAACTTTTATTGGATATTCATTTCTTGAGTCTCACTACCTCTTGGGTCCCTCTGTTGGACATTTGTTTTTTAAATGTAATGGTTTGTTTGATGTTATTTATTTGTCTGCCTCAGCAATCTTAATTTTTGTTAAAAGACATAAAATGCATTTATAACCATCCCCCCATGTTTGCTGTTGCTTAGTTTCTCATTCTGCTTCTGTGAAGTCTGTGTTAACCAAGAAGTGTTGTGTGAAGGCTGTTTGAAGTTTGTTTTCTCCTGCTGAACTCTCTAAGGGAATCTAGTTTCATTTCAGGTGGCATACAGAAGAGCTTTACTTGTTTTTCTAAGATTTCTTGCTACTTAAATGATCTTTATTTCTTTAAAAAAAAGCCCTTTTCCTGTAGAGTGCATACTGATTATGTCTTGTTTTAGCTAGGATTCCAGATAGCATTATTATATACAGTTAGCAAGATCCTTATAAAAAATAATTTCTAAACAGGCTGCAATAAGAGAGTGATGTGATTTATTCCATTTAAAGATGTATGCATTTCCACTTGCAGCACTCTTTGGAGTTTACAGTAATGTGCAGATATCTATAATATCACACACACTGTATTTGGCACAACAGTATGATTTGAATTTGATGACGTTCCCATAACAGGGTGTCACAGGGCAAGCCCTCCCTAGTGGGGAAAATACCAGGGGCAGGAGCAGGGAGGGTGCCTTCGCAATCCTTTTTCAAGTCTTCACATTGTGGCAGTCCAGCCAAAGGGTCACAGAATCTACAACACTGGCACTACAGGACCCTTGGGTGGCAGAGTCAATAACACAGTCAATATATAACTCATGGGTCAGGGCAATACAGCCTAATGGCCACCAAGTCAATAAAACAGTCTTTGTGCAGTCCTTGGGTCAGGGCAGCATGGCCTAAGAGCAAAAGAATCAACATTACAGTCAATACACGGCCCTTGGGTCAGAGCAGCTCAGCCTAATGGCCACAGGGTATGTCCACACACACTCCTTATTTCGAAACAACAGAGGTTGTTTCGAAATAAGGAATGGCATGGCCACAAGACGCACGGCCATTTCGAAAGAAGCAAACCGCTTCTTTCGAAATAGCCGTGCGCTTTTCGAAATAACTTAAACCTCGTTACCTTTCGAAACGGCGTTGTTTCGAAACGGTTGTTTCGAAACAACGCCAATGGGACATGCCGTTTCGAAACAACGGTTGTTTCGAAACGAGTTGTTTCGAAACAACCGTTGTAGTGGCCGTGTTATTTCGAAACAACCGTTGTTTCGAAATAACCGGCTGACCTTCCTCCCCGGGTGCACAGCACCCTGGGGGAACTTCCTGCTAGGGCGTGCCTGTTAGGCTGCGTGGCAGGGAGGCAGCTAGCAGGCAGCCGTGGCCCAGCAGGCAGCTCCCTCAGCCGCAGGCCGCCGGAGGGCGCCCGTGTGGACCCAGGAGGACGTGTCCTGCCTCCTGGGCATCTGGCGGCAGCCAGACATAGTGGAGCGGTTCCGGGCCAGCCACCGGAACCGTGACATTTATGAGGACATCGCGTCCGCGATGTCCCAGGCCGGGCACCCCAGGACCACAGAACAGGTGCGGAGCAAAATAAAATCACTCCGCCAGGAGTATGCCCGCACCCGGGATGCCTGGGCACTGGAGGGGCCTGGCAGCCAGGCCACGTGCCCATTTTACGAGGCCCTGGATGAATTCCTGGGCACACAGCCCAGCGGTGCCCCCACTGCATCCATTGACACCTCTGGGGGGCATCAGAGCCCACCATCAGGCCTGGAGGCAGCCTCCTCTGACGTCTCCGTCGGGGGACCACCAGCCGCACCACCAACAGTGGCGGAGGCGAGCCCCACGACCCCGGAGCTGTTCAGACCCATGGAGGCAGACAGCAGCACTGAGGAGCAGGGGCCCACCACCGCCCCAGGCTCCGAGTCAGACCCCGGGACAGCTTGGCGGACCTCTGGAGCCCCCGTGGGTAAGTACACCCCCCCACACGGGGGCACACAGGGCTGGGCCTGTCCAGCAGGTCCCGGGACGGGTGGAGGCTAGGGCCAGGCACCGGGGCGGGTAGGGCCCAGGGTTCGTGGGCACAGAGGGGCCCCCTGGCCACGGGGCCCACAGACACAGGTGTCACTGGGGAAAAAGGCCCTTGTGTGCCGGAGGGTGGTGACCAGGGACTGGCTGGGAAAGATGCAGCAGCATCTTCCGTGGGGTGGACAGCAGGCAGGGCACACCACTGGCAAGTGGCCTCGGGAGACCTCAAGTGCAAGGCGTGGCTGGGTCCAGTTCACCCTTGTGGGCACCACAAGCATGTGTGCCTCCAGGGTACGGGTCCCAGATGTCTGGCAAAAGGAGACCATGGTCTCCTTTCCTGTGCTCTGTTCTTCTTGTTATCCTCCCATTCTCTGTCTGGCAGGCAGGTCACAATAGGGGGGTTTGTCAGGCTTTTTCCCAGAGGGGCTGACGGATCCTGGACTGCCAGAGTATACCGATTTATTTGGGTAACTGTCCCAGGGCGCCGTAAACCCTGATGACTACCTCGGCCAGACAACCGTCTTGCCCAGGGTCCTCCAATGTCCTCTGTCGGGTACCATCCCGGCCTCCGTCCGAGGCTTTGGGGGCCAGGAGTCCTACCCCAGGGCAATGTCCCACGGGATCTTGGGACCCTGACAGTCAGGGCAGAGGTGTGTGCTGCAGACAGGTGCACACAGATGGGACCAGCAGGCGGCAGGGGCTAACTGTGTTTTTTGCATCCCTGCAGCACGTCGCAGAGCCCCTCCCCGAGGGCCGGCACCCACGCCCGGACCCCACCGCCGAAGCCCCAGGACACCGCGGCGACAGCGGAGGGCCCCCAGGACCCGCAGTGAGCTCCTGGAGAGCCTGGAGGAGCTCGGGCGGGACATGCATGCCGCCACCCAGGCCTGGCGGCGTGAGCAGGCTCAGCGGCAGGCAGCTGGGCTCCGTGCCCTCGAGCGCCTCGCAGGCACGGAGGACAGGGCAGCGAGGGCATTGGAGGGCCTGGCCGTGGAGCTCCCAGCTGCCATCCGGGAACAGGCTGCAGCCATCCGCCAGCTGGCGGAGAGCCTGGCTCCCCGACGGCGCCGGGACACCTCCCCGCCCCAGCAGGGACAGCGGGCAGAGGGCAGCCGTGGCCGCAGGCGGGGCATGCCACCCCCCCTGGACCCTCCCACAGGCGCTGCCTAACCCCCCCCCGCCCCAGGACCTCTTCACCCCACTCCCCATTCCAAGTTCATGTTCCCTCCCCAAGTCCCCTCCCAAGTCCCCTTCCAAGTTCATGTTCCCTCCCCAAGTCCCCTCCCAAGTCCCCTTCCAAGTTCATGTTCCCTCCCCAAGTCCCCTCCCAAGTCCCCTTCCAAGTTCATGTTCCCTCCCCCGGACCCCCCCAGATTGCCCTGTCCCATATCACCCCCATCCCTTCCCTGATTGTGAATGTAAATAAACCCCTGGACAGTTATTCATGGTTGTCTGTGTTTTTATTGGGGGGGGGGTTGACAGTGTGGGTGGATGGGTGCAGGCTGGCTGTGGGTGGATGGGGGGAAATGGTGGTTTGGTGCAGGGCAGGGCTGGTCCTCAGTCTTCCTCCGCGGCGAAGCTGCGCCGGAGGGCATTGCGGATGGCAAGGGCTCGTGCCGATGGCTGCTCCTGAGTTGGCCGGGACCTTGGCTGTTCATACTCCCTGGCAAAGGCCTGGACCTCAGCCTCCCATGCGAGTGGGATGGGTTCCCCTTGCTGTTCACAAAAGTTGTGCAGCACTGCACATGCCGCGATAGCTTGTGGCAGGCTGCGTTCAGCGAGGTGGAGGCGGGTGAGCAGGCACCTCCACCGGGCCTTGAGGCGTCCGAAGGCCCGCTCGACCACCTGTCGACAGTGGGCGAGGCGGCGATTGAACAGCTGCCGACTGGGGTCGAGTGGCCCGGCGTAGGGTCTCATTAGCCAGGGCCGCAGGGGGTAGGCCGCGTTGGCCACTATAAGAACGGGCACCTCTACGCCCCCAAGGTGGATGGTGTGAGGGGGGAAGTGGGTGCCCGCCTCCATGCCCCGATACAGGGCAGAGTTGCGGAGGACCCTGGCATCATGGGCCCTGCCTGGCCATCCCACATAGCAGTCCTGGAACCGGCCCTGGTGGTCCACAAGGGCCTGTATAATGACTGAATGGTACCCCTTTCGGTTGCGGTACACCGCAGCCCTGTGTTCTGGGGCATGCACAGGAATATGGGTGGTATCCAAGATGCCGGCACAGTTCGGAAAGCCAAGGGTGGCCATCCCAGGCATGGTGCCCTGCAGGTCCCCGCGCCTCACCAGGCGCCATAGGAGGACCCGATTGATGGCCCTGGTGACCTCGAGGACGATGGCGCCGGTGGTGGACCTCCCGACGCCGAACAGGTGCGCCACTGCCCTGTGGGACTCCGGGGTGGCCAGCTTCCACAGGGCGATGGCCACTCGTTTGTCCACCGGGACGGCAGGCCTCATGGGGGTGTCCCTGTGGCGCAGGTGTGGGGCGAGTTCGGTCACCAGGCGGGTGAAGCTGGCCCTGCTCATTCGGAAGTTCTGGCGCCAGAGGTCGTCGCCCCAGGTGCGCAGGACGACCCTGTCCCACCAGTCGATACTGGTCTCACGCGCCCACATGCGGCAGGGCACAGGGAGGGGCAGAGGCAGTAGCTGAGGCCTGAGGATGAGGTGGATGTAGTCCTCAAGTAGAGGCCAGTCCTCCTCGGGGGCTACGAACAGCGTCTCCCACAGGTGCTGGAGCCCCTCGATGCGCACCGAGGGGTCGGGTGCTGGACGGCGCTGTCTAGGCAGCTGAGCACTGTCCATGGCTTGCAGCATGCTGCTAGCGTTGGTGGACAGCGAAGTGAGGTCAGGGCCAGCTTTTATGTGATTGGCTACCAACATGGCCACCGATGTGGCCCAGGGAGGCGGCCATGTTGCCACACCTCCCATGCTGCACTGCCCCTGGGTCGAAATAGCAAGTCCACACTGTGGAAACGCTATTTCGATTCCCGTTTTTGGCTTATTTCGTGGACACAGTTTTGTTATTTCGAAACAAGTTATTTCGAAATAACAGGTTCTTTCGAAATAAGTTATTTCGAAATAGCTTGTTTCGAAATAACAAAACTGTGTGTAGACATAGCCACAGAGTCAATGGAGAGACAGGGCTATCCATAAGGTGCCTGGGTAGGGGGGACTCAGGCCCTTCCACTTCACTGAGCCCCAGCCCAGGGCCCTATTGGTAGAGCCCTGCATGGATACAAATACGTGGATCCATATCCAGCCTACCCACAAGAAATGGCCCGCAGATATCCGTGTTGTATCCACAGATGTGGCTATAATGCAGATATCTGCAAATATCCACATATTTTTAGGGCTCTAGCTCTGTGCAGGTAAAAATACACAGATCCGTATCCGATCTGCATCCACAAGGAATGGTCCGCAGATATCTGTGTTTTATCCGTAAATGTGGATATAATGCGGATATCTGCAGATATCCGCAGATTTGCAGGGCTCTACTTATTGGTGCTGGGGTTATGGTATCAAGTCTGTGGGGATCCAGAGTGAGCACACTGACCTGTATCCCCTACCACTCCCAGCTTCCCTTCCAGGCCCCCAGGGCTACCTCCTTCCCAGCTATCTGTTATGGTCCGCTCTTGGGTCTCCTGCATCCATGGGATCTTGGGCATCCATCTCCAGGTGGTTCCCCGCTTATATCAGCTCCTCAGCAATGTTTCCAGGGTCACTCCTACTTCCAAGGCTAGGGCTGAGGTAACTCCGTGTCAGGAGCCTCCAGCAGGCATCTTTCCATCTCACTGGTCAGCCCAGACTGAGCTGAGTTGCTCCCTTTTATATTGGGGCAGCAGTCCGAGCATGCTCAGCAGGGCCTAAGGGACAGGACTTCCTTCTCCCATAGGCTATAATAAGGCTTGCCTAGTGTGGGGTGCATCCACCCCATTACATAGGGGATGCTTCATTCAATACTGGATTAAGACTGGGGACCCTGATTGTCCACAGCTATGTTCTGATCAGTTAGGTTAAGCTTTTTGTAGTTACCACAGCTATGCAATAAGCCAGTGGTTCCTAGCCTGTGGGCCACAAATGGCCTGCAAAGTCTTTCAAGGTGGCATGCCTCTCCCCTCCAGCTGGCTCAAGAAGGGAGCTGCTGTGTAAGGACTCAGGCAAACAGGTTGGGGCTAGAAGACCAGTGCAGGCTCCTTGCTACAGGTAAGGGGATGGCAGATCAGTGCTCCCCTCTTCCTGGCTGTCAGAAGGATGCCAAAGTGCTTTGCCTAGGTCTATAGGCACTGGTGTCCTTGCTGGAACCAGAAGGATGGGAGGTCATTGTTCCCCTTTCTGGATCTAGCAGAGAGCAAAGTGCTCTGCCAAGCTCCCAGGTTTGGGGTCCTTGCTGGAGCCACAGGGAGGGGAGCACTGATTTCCATCCCCCTGGTTGCAGAAGAGAGCCAGTGCCTAGGGACCCAGCTGGAGCATACAGGGCTATAGGACAAGTGCAGTTGCCCTACTGCAGCCAAGGGACAGGAGATCAGCACAGAGGCAGCCCTTTGCTGAACTCCTTCCACCTGGCTTTAGTGGGGTGGAGGAAAGAGGCGCTGCTGATGAAGCAGCCTGGACCTACCATACTTGAGGAGGGGCAGAACTCTAAAAATCAGTGTCTTCCGGTTTGGCTTGCATTTATCATACCACAAACCATGACTTAGCTGCCAGGCTATGTGTTTCAGTGTGCAGTGAAAGTCGCTCATCTACGCTAAACAAACAAGGAATCTGGTGGTATTTTTAAAAACTAACCAAATTATTTATTGCATCAGCTTTTGTGGGAGAAAATCCCACTTCTTCAGATGCTTTGAAGATGAGGGAATTTACAGCATATGTAGGGAAAAAAAATGAAGGGATGTGTCAGTCATAGGATCAGGTCAGACTGTTACAGCAAATTAATGGAGTTGTTTAGATTCAAACATTGAAGAACAGCATATAGGAGGGAGATAAGAAAGCTCATTACCTGTTGAAATGGGAAAAACAACCATAATTTCTATTCAGCCCTAAACTGACAGTGTCAAATCTTCATGTGAATTCTAACTCTACAGTTTCTCTTCAAAGCTTTGATATGTTATCCATTTGCCTAGGTACAGCTATTAACAAATCAGGGAGACTGAAGTGTTTCCCTATTGGTTTTTTAATATTGTTATTTCTGATGGCAGATTTGTGTCCACTTATTCTTTTGCGCAGAGACTGTCCTGTCTGTCCAATATATAGGTTCACCATCTTCAAGAATCTGAGGAAGCAGGATTCTCTCCCCTGAAAGCTAATGCAATAAATAAATCTGTTAGTCTTTCAAAGTGCCTCCAGACTTCCTGTTAGTTTTTGCCTGACTAGGCTAACACAGCTATAGCTTTGGAACTTGTCATCTAGACCAGTGTTTTGTCTGTGAGCATGTGACATAGTAAATGGAAAAATGAGCACAGTAGCATCAAAATGTTTACTTTAAACATAATGATTTTAAAATAAAATCACTTTAAATAGTGATTTCTAGTTCTTAATGGAAGATGCATTAATATATTTTGTATGAGTTGATAGACTGGTGGCCCTTCAGAGTTGTAAAAATGTATCTGCTTCCCTTGAGCCAAAAAGGATGGGGAATCACACACTTTAAGCAATCCTCTACTGGGTCTTCACTAACTAAAGGGGATTAACTAACTCTTGTAACCCACAGTATGGCAAAGAAGGAGGAGATTAACTGAGGGAAAGTATTGTCTTATCAAGTATACACTGGTCCAAATTATCAACAGGGGTAAATCAGCAAACTTTGTTAGGCTGATTTATACCAGCTGATGGTCTGGCCCTTTCTTTCTGAACAGAGTGAAATTAGCATTACCTCTAAAGGTTATTAAAATTTTCATTGCTCCTTTTCCTCCCTGCATCCTCTATAAACAACTTTTCTCTTTCATTCCTCCTCTTCCATGGCCTCTCCCCACCTGCCCCTCTCAACGTCACTCCCTAGGGTTCCTTTAAACATGCCACGTTACCATGTTAATTTACATATCTCATTAGAAGCCTTCAGCCATATGTCAAGTAAAGGTAAAGTTGAATTGAGAGCAACCCAGCTGCTTTCAACAGCTGCAGAGCATGGGGGTAGACTGGGAGGGGAAGTCATGGTTTGCCTTTGAAGTCCTGCTGCAGATGGATGCTGATTGTTTCATATTACTGTAAACGTCACACAACTTAAAAGGAACCTCAATGTATAAGTGTAGAGTGTAAAATACAATACATGTATTTTTCATATATGCCAATGCCTTCCATGTAAGGAACACATGGCTAGAAGAGCAGCAGACCACATCTAAAATTCCTCTGTAACACTCATTCTCCAACAAACCAGGTTAGTATAAAAGGTTGAATATGATGATTATCTGCAAATTTATATGATCTGATACAGGAGTTGGTTTTTCATTCACTCCCTTTATGTTCACTGTCCCCTTTGGAAATTTGATATTTGGCCATATAGAGCTATTCATCCAGAATACATACTCATCTGGAAAAGTTATTTAGTTTCCTAAGAAAGTTTGACTATTGTGCTACAAGTGGTGTATTTTCCTGTCAACTTTGCATGTAATAAGATACCACTGCTCATTCACAAGAGTACAATAGCTTACATAGTTATAGAAACTATGGACCAGACCCCTCAACTTGTGTAAATCAATGTAATTTTATTGATGCTCTTGGAGTTATGCCATTTTATACCACTTAAGAATACAGCTCTTTTATTAAAAAAAAATTGTAAAGTTAATCCAAATCTGATCATTAGCTTTTATAGACTGAAGTCTGAGAAGGCACACCCACCCTTTTTGGGTAAGTCATATAGAAATTAATAGAGAAGAAGCCATAGAGTTTTAAATAAATTATTCTAAAACTATAAAGAATTTAATAGGGAATGAAACTGAAATTTTTGTTTTATTTTATTTTACCCTCACTTCGAATTCTGTAGAAAGGAGATCATTCTCTTTTAAATTCTACATGATGATTAAAAACACTGTAGATGGATTTTTCCTAACCAATGTCATAGGACTTATCCATAAGGGATGGAACATAAGGTGAAATCTTACTGGCAAAAATGCCTTGTTGGTAAATAATCCCAAATTAGGAGCCTAGATTTAATTAAAAGGGACCACCACTTGTATGTTTTATACTCTCAGTAAATGCTTTTATTCTGTATCACTCTCTGCTGGTCTCAAGTGAAACTTATGGATATAGATTCAAGCACACAAGTATCACTGGGTATGTCTACACTTGTAAATTAGTTCAAATTAAAGAGGCTTAATCTGAACTAATTTAGTACCTGTCTATACTAGGCTTTCATTAGTTTCATTGAACTAATGAAAGCTTAGTTTGAACTAGTAAGATCTGCCAGTTAGTTCAAACTAAGCCCTTAGTTCAATCCTTAGTTCGAACTAAGGACGGTGTAGACTAGGATTAACCCTTAGTTTGAATTTAATAAATTCAAATTAGGGGCTGTTAGTTCAAATTAACGAAGTGGACTAATTTGACTTAACGTTAAGTTGAATTAGTCGACTTCATTAATTTGAGCTATTAAGTTAGAGTTTAGTTTGAACTAAACTCAAATTTATTAGTTCAAATTAACAAATTCAAACTAACTTTTCTTAGTGTAGACATAGCCTTACAGATCATGTCTTCTGTTCAAAATATTTTATATTGTTTAATACAAAAGAGAAAGGGAAAGAAATGTAATATGAATAAGCATACTGGGTTAGGGATCTATCATCTTATAGTTTTTGTGAGATGGCTTTATTAACATGAACACCAAAATAACAGTGCTGTATAAATAATACCTGAAAATGCAGATAGAGGTAGGTAATTTCCCCCATCTATTTGGCATCATTGAGGCCACATTTAGAGTACTGTATCCACCCCCCCCCCGCCCTGGAAGCATGCGGACAAATTAGAAAGAATCCATCAGATGGCAATGAAAATGATTGGGGGGTGGTGATTGTGATCAGAGGCTGAGAGAATTAGGCTTGTTTGGTCTGCAAAAGAGAAGAGTGAGGGGAGATTCGATAGTAACCTTCAACTACCTGAAAGGAGGCACCAAGGAGTATGGTGATAGGCTGTTCTCAGTGGCGGCAGATGACAGAACAAGGAACAATGATCTCATGTTGTATCAGGGAAGCTTTAGGTTGAATATCAGGAAAATCTTTATTGTGCGGAGGGTGGTGAAGCACTGGAATGAGTTTCCTAGAAAATTTCTGTGCTTAGAGAGTTTTAAGGCCCAGCTTGGTAAAGCTCTGGGTTGGATGACTTAGCTGGTGTTGGTCTTGCTTTGAGTGGAAGGTTGGGCTAGCTGAACTCCTGAGGTTCCTTCCAACCCTAATTTTCTATGATTCTATAATTCTACATCAACAAACAGATTAAAGTACTAAACTCTCTATAACAAGTTCCTAAGGATTTTATAGAGTGAAATTGTGTCTTCAAAGTTGGTGGGAGTTTTGCCAGTGATTTAAATGGGACCAGAGTTTCACACAGTGTTTAAATCGCATGTGGATTTCTGTTTTCTTGATAAATTAAGCGTTGGTACAAAAGATGATCATAACAAGAGTTGTTTTAATAGCTTACTTAAAGACAAGAAACCAAATACATTCCTGTTATAACCAAGTTGAAGTCAATTATGTTACACCAGAGTTCATGATATTTTCCATACCTTGCAACAGAAAATTTCTGGTATGACTGTGGCCCTCTATTAAGTATCTGTATTAAGTATTGGCTATAAGCTTTTCACAACATATTTGAAACTCTCAAGAGCAAATACTTCATAGTGTAACGACAGAAAATCGCAGACTTCTATCAAGAAAATGCAGGTCCTTCAATTCTCTGTGCTTTATAGTTAAGTTACGAAATGCCAAAGTCTCATGCTGTTGCTTCCCTCTAATAAGCAAGTATCCATCATCCTAAAGTGCATTTTATTTTCTTCTTAAGATGTAGGAGGAGATATAGCACTAAATTATGAGTTATTGTCCTAGAAAGACCTCTGAAAAATTCTGTGAGCAGGAAGATCACCCTAGAAAGTAATATGATTTTGAAGACCTAAGTTTAATACTGTGTGGAAAATTTTCCTGTTCATTTGGATGCTGTGACCAGAGCTATCGGCCTTGTGCATTAGAGATATGCCAGCACATCACATACCTACAGCTGAAGCATGGTTGCACCTGAATTTTGTTGTTACCCTTTATTTTCCATGTTATTATTTGTTCATCAACATTATCTGAAAACCTATAATGTATCTAGACAAATCAAAATGCAGGACAATGTTACAGTAAACAGTTTCTAGCTATTCTTGTGCACAGCAACAAATTATTTTTGTCTTTTATTTATTCTGATATTAATTTCCACATTTGAGCAGATTTATTTGTAGCAGTAGCAGCAACAATACAAAAATAATAAATCCATTTCATTTCTTTCTTACGTACTATATAGATGAGTGGGTGATGCATACTGAACACTGGTGAAAAGACAGACGGAAATCAAGTGCCATACACATGGAAATGAGGCGTTAAAACGGCATGTGTGTGTGTGTGCACACGCATGTGTGTGTGTCATTTATAGTCACTCCCCATTGATATCAATAGATTTTGGATTAGGCCATTATTGTTTCCATAGCTCTGTTTTCAGTATCTAAAATGTGATAACACTTTCTTTCAGAAGACAGTTGTAGGGGTCAACATTCATGTTTAGGGAGTGCTCAGATTACTTATTACTGTAGTAATGAGTGCCATAGAAAAACTTACGAATACAAGGTTGAGATCCCACTGGTATTGTATCTTTAGAGTAAGTTGTAATTAGGTCAGATGACAATCATGTTGTGCTGAGGTCCCCTGACTTTCCCCATAGTGACAGGGACTATAGAAATTACGATCCAATGGGGCAGCCATGGTAGTCTAGTTCAATAAAACAAAAAAGGAGTCCCGTGGCACATAAAGACTAATGAATACATTTATTGCATGAGCGTCTTCAATGCATCTGATGAAGTGGGATTTTCTCCCATGAAAGCTCATGCAATAAATATATTTGTTAGTCTTTAAGCGTCATGGGACTCCTTGTTTGTTTTATAGAAATCAGATTTCTGCTAAAGATGGTCTGAATTTTCTGTCAAAAAGCTTTTAATACTGATGGGAAAACTCAGTTTCTGCAAAAACCAAAATTTTCCAGAAGGCATTTTTTGAGTTTTTCAAAAACAAAACAAAACAAAACAAAAAAGGAAAGAAAGAAAGAAAATTGCATTTGTGAAAATGAAAACAAAATATTTTATTTGAGCTGGGTCCACTTGAATCAAAACATTTTGATTTGACTAACCAAATCAAAATATTTCCTTTTGATTCAATTTAACTTTAATATCTGTCCGCTTGACCTGTTGCGGAGCCTAATGTGAGTTATAATTTGGGTTCCTCATGCTCACAAATCTTTTATGTATTGTGTCAGTTCAATCTTCAGAAGGACCAAACTACAACATGGGACATGCATTCCATCCAGAGATTCCAGCCATAGAAGAGAATGGGAGAATGAGGGACTGAACTATATTCCTATGAGACACCACAGCAGCTCAACAGGGCACAGATTACTGTGAAACCAAGTCAACCAAAATGCTTCAATTAAGTTCAAAGAACCAAATGAAGGATTTTTAGAAATTTTCATTTTGCAAAAATTTTTACTATTTTACTATTGGGACAAAAAGAATCATGAAACATCTGTATCTCCTGTAGGATGGAAATTTCAATTTTCAATCATCATTAATTTCTACTGTTTGTCTTAGGAAGACCTGGACTGATACTAGTATTTATGCAAAGCACAAATGATTCACATAGGATATATTACATCATTTCTTTTAAGTAATGATTTTTGGATTATTTTGGTTATAAGATATCCTTGGCTGTCCAATCATCATGATTCAGTCAATCTTAATCCAAAAATACATTATTTAACTGATAAATCACTGTAGAGACTGAATAATATATGATATTTTAAAAATGAGGTTCTTAAGAGGGGTTCTGGATGATATGCTCTTCTATATGCATTGTCACTCATTGAATATTGCAGCCTTGGGGACAAATTCCAAAGGGGCAGCTGTGTTAGTGTAGTTCAGCAAGACAAGAAAGAAGTCCTGGGGCTCTTAAAGACTAATGCTGTGTTCAGACGTGAGTTTTATTTCGAAACAACAGCTGTTGTTATTTGGGTTATTTTGGGTTATTTTGGTTATAATGGGTTATTTTGAAATAACAGTTACCGTGTAGGCATACCCTAACAAATTTATTTATTGCATGAGCTTTCGTGGGAGAAGTTCCCACTTCATCAGACACTTCAAAGTGGGATTTTCTCCTATGAAAACTCATGTAATAAATAAATTCATTAGTCTTTAAGTGCCATAGGACTCTGCTTGTTTTGCAGCTTTGTTGCTCATCCTTAACATTCCTGGCAAAGAGGGATTCGTTGGATCCTTTTTATAATGGTAGGTTTAAAGCACAGTCATATGGATTTTGAATGCTAACTTGGTATAAAACTTTCAAATTCTTAAAGGTTATTTGACATATCAGGAAAATTGATCCATACCTGAACTGGAAACATATTATGTAACTGAAGAAGAAATTAGATTTATTGATTAAGGTTTTTATCAAATAATACCTCACACCAAAGTATGAAGCTGTCTGTGGGGCATGCCTGATTGCAGTCACAAGTCATTAACAGAGGACTACACACTGGCTTAAGCACATTAAAGCATTTTACAGGATACACTGAGCAGTGTTAAAATAAAGGATGTCATAAACTGCATGCCACAGCTCTTTTCAAACAGCCAGTCACCTCTGCTTTGAACCTTACTGTATTTTAATTGCTAGATCTGTGCTGTTATCACAATCTTTCTTTGAGAGCAAAATCAAGTTTACCCTGAGGTTACTGGCCTGGTTGATAATTTCTTAAGTGCCTGCCACTGCTTTTAGATTAGATAACCTATATTATAACTAAATATAAATCACAAAACAGCTGTATATTTGCCAAATGGGTGTTTTGTCAAACCACTCCTTTGCTGAAAAATGTTTTTCCACACTTAAAAAAAGGGGGAGGGGAGGAATAGAGATATGGTTGAATATTGTTAATTAATATGTTTAACCAATCTTTAATATTTCACCAGTATTGTTATTTTTTATTGAAGAATTCATTCAATTTTTTTGATTTGGTTTGGTTTTGGTATTCAGTTAGGTTAGCACAGTCCTGTTAAAAGGATATGTTGTTTGCCAAATAATGGCAAGAAATGATCATTTTAAGACCTCAAAAAAAATCAGTAGTGAAACTAAAAGAGTTATGACTGGGCATTTTAAACTAGCATACAAAGAAGAAAGATGATGTTATATTTGGTGAAAAAGAGGAAGACAGCTAGAAATGTCATCAGGTCAAGCATCTCTATTCAGATAATTACTGTTGCTTAATCTTTCAAATAACTTTGATTTTTATGGACCATATTCTGAACTGGCATGTGTCTGCGGCAAATCTGCCTGTAAACAGTCTTTGTGCACCTCAAACATCTGATTGCTTGTGTTGATTTAATAAGAAAACATTTGATTTTGTATTATTTTTCCCTGCGTGAGGCCAGTGACAACATTAGATAATATGGGCTACATTTTCAAGAGTGCTGTTTCAGTGCCTCAGTGTTTTGGTGTCCAGACTGAAACACCCATAGGTCATAGTTACATTCTTACAACTTAAGCATCTCTGGTTGAATGCCCAAATACAGAGGCACCAAAAATTAATGGATATGTTTGAAATTGTAGATTCTAATACATTACTTGGAATATTGCATTAGAAGATCATAAGGGACTTCATACTCTTAGGCTGTGTTCCCACACAGTGGGTTATTTCGATACGGTTGTTTCGAAACAACCGTATATCAAAATAAGGCTTATTTTGAAACAACTTATTTCGAATTAACAAAATGTTAATTCGAAATAAGGAAAAAAAGCTGGAATCGAAATAGCGATTCCAGACAACAGTTATTTCGAAATGACTCACCGTCGTTTCAAAACAACACGTTCGCACGGCGTTGTTTCGAAACAACCATTGCGAAACAACGTTGTTTCACCCACAGACTAGGTTTAACTTGTTTTGAAACAACGCGGTTGTTTCAGAACAACAGGAACCGTTGTTCCGAAACAACCGTGCGTCGTGTGAACAGCCAAAACATTATTTCAAAACAACCTCCATTGTTTCGAAATGAGGCTGTGTGAACACACCCTTACTGTCTTGATGGCGTGGGAATCATCACAGCTATTAATAACGTGAAAGCAATATAATAAGTCACAGAAAACAACAATACAAAGCAAATATGGTTGTTTATTTACATCTAAATAAAGATGCCATATTCAGTTATGCTCTCTGTCCTAATCTACACTCACAGCACTTTTCGGCGGCAGTCAACAGGAGATACACAAAGTACGTAAAATACCATGTGTATCTCCCATCACTTTACTAACTTCCACTTACCTACCTGTACACACTGTCCTAAGGCGACTGTAAATGCTTTCTGGTCAACTTAGACTACTCTAGTTATGGGGCTGGAGTTATAGTGTCAAGCTGTAGATCGATTGAGTGTGTCTTGATGGGCTGTTCAATCAGACCCAGAAGAGTGCACTGACGGTGGCAAATTTGCTGCCTTCTGTAGAGACATGCCCTCAGTTACACTGGTGTAATTCCAGAATAATTACATTAAATCCACAGCAGTTATTTCAATTAGCTATTGGTGTAAATAAAATCACAATTTTAACAATAATTATTTTCTGGATGCTTTTTTCTTACCACTGCTCTATCATTGTACTTAACTTTAATAACACAAATGATAATATTTTATAATCTTTAAAGAATGTCCTAACCAAAATCTTTGAAATGAGTTATGGGACTTGATTTTGGAGCCAAGAGATTAAACGTGGTTAGTTACCACTCACCCAAAAGATTATTTAGCTTCAGTCATCTGTACTGAACTCTGTAGTTCACAATCAATATACTGCAGCTGCAGTGCAGAGTAAACACAAGATATGCCCTTGAAAGAGGAAAAGATGGGATATGTAAAGTGCAGAGGATGAGGACTATGAAAGTGAAAATAAACCATAGATAATTACTTCCGTCCTTCCCATCCAATTTCAGATAAAGAGTTGGCAGTGTAAAATGTTAGTAAAGAGTTGGCAGTGTAAAATGTTAAGTAATTTCACCCAAGGGCGTCGCTGGCTGGGGGAGAGACCCAGGGCACAGGCACAGGCCCTGCCCCCAGCCCACAGGCCCAACCCCCAGCCTGCAGGCCCCAGCCCCTGTCCAGGGCCAGGGCCAGGCACCGCTGTGCCACCCCGGGTGGCTAGGCCCCACATCCCTGGCTGGGGCCGGGGCCGGAAGTGGCTGCAGGAGGCTGGGCCCCAGATCCCTAGCCGGCGACGGGGCTGCCACGGCTGCGGACAGCTGGGTCCCGGATCCCCAGCTGGGGACGGGGCTGCCGCAGCCGCTGGCAGCTGGGCCCCAGATCTCTGGCCCGATTGGGCCGGAGAACCGGGGCACTGGAGCTGGTGTTCAGGGCACGTGCCCCGGAGTGCCCAGTGCCAGCGACGCCCCTGATTTCGCCTGTTGAATCTACTAGAAATTCTTCCTTTCTCTTCCTGCTTGTCTGAACAGACAGCTATATTTAAACACACACACGTGCGCGCGCGCACACATGAGAAACTTCAAAATGTGATGGATGTCAACTGAAATGTCCCTGTTTGTTTCACCTCTATACGATACATTTCTATACACAGATTTATTTTGTTAGCTGCTATCAGTGTTTGTTTCTCATTTATGTTTATTTTTAAAAATCAGTAAAAAACTATGCAAAAAACTTTTAAATGTACCAACTTTTAATGTACCAAGTGCATTATCTAATTAGTTTCTGTAAATTCTATTGTTCCCTTTGTAATAGTTCTCTGTTAAGATGCCATTTAATCCCAATTCTAGTTAACAGCGTTGAAAAATCAGATTTAACTGTGGTTACAATCTCTCTGGTCACAATATACCTCTCACAGCTCAATTCTTTGCCATTTCTCATTCCTCTTTATTTATAGACCTGGAGATAGTTTTAAATTCACACAATTTGGGATTCTTAAAGGTATAGGGAGCTAAACAATCAAATAGGCACAAAAGAGGAATTTTCAGAACTGTCTACTTCCCAGTCTTTTTCTACTTAAACACCTTTAAAAATCTGGCCCTTTTTTCTCATCCAGAAGAATTTAAATTAATTTGGTCCTTATTTGAGAAGGGCAGTTAAGTGTGTGCTTAAATGCTTTCATGAAGCAGACCCTTTGACAGTAAGATATTATATGCCACTGTCTTTCATGCTCTTCACTAAAATCTGTATATATCACACCCAGAAAATTCTCTTCATCCCCTAATTTTTTAAATACATAGTTTGGAGTGTGGAGTTATTCTTTGTAACCTTATACACAGTATGACTCTTCATGTCTGTTTTCTGTGGCTGCTTAAGCCCCAATCCTGCAGTTGACTTTGCATAGATGATGAATACCTGAACCTGCAAGAAGTCTTGTTGAAGATGTTCACAGGGATCATCTTGTGTGCAGTGGGGAACAGAAAGAAAGCCTCATTTTGGGGGGAGAAGAAGTGTTTTCTCTCCCTCTGCCCCCCTATTTCTTCAGTTGTTTACAAGGAATAGATAGCATTACTAGAGGATAACTGTCAAATGTCTGGAGTGGCTCACAACTGAGAGTTCCTACCTCAGGGCAGATATCTTAAGTTGGTGGTGTGTTCTATAATTAGATTTCACCAAGCCAGTAAGAAATGTGAACCATGGATCACTCTACTAGTCTCATCCTGGATTTACAGACTGTCTCCTTACTCTCTCACCCACCTTGCCACCCAGACAAACTGGACTTTGTGGTAAAAAGTCACATAAACCAAAATTCACAATACATGAAGATTCTCATGGTCCCAAGAGAACATTCACTTACCACAGATCAATTAGTAATCTGAATCTTATGCCCAAAGATACCACTGAAAGCTAATCCAGTGATAAAGTAACTAAATATTTATTATTAAAAGAGAGAGAGAGAGACAACTATTACAGAGTTAAAGGAAGTAAAATATATGTACAGGTGAATCAGTTTGTAACTTCAGGGCTAAATAAGGATTTTGGATTTTTTCTCATTACAACAGATTATTTGATCATCTGCCTCAACATGCTGTTCCCCAGTGTTTCAATCTTAATAACTGCTTTGATTTGCTGTGTTACAGAGTAACCTGATCCTACGACCTACACTTCCCTGATCCTATGACTTACACTTCACTTGATTTTTCTCCCATTCTGTAAGTTCCCCCATCTTCAAAGCGTCTGACAAAGTGGGATTTTCTCCATGAAAGCTCATGAAATAAATCCCATAGTACCCTGTTTGTCTTTGGGGCTCTCTGCTTTGCATCTGGTACTCTTCCCTGTAAGAGTCCAAACAACTCAGGAATGAAGGATCTTTCGTTTTGCTTATACCAAGGGATTGGCAACGCATGCTCAGTGAGCCACCTGTGGATCACTGAGCATCTCCTTCTGGCTCCCTGGAAGTCTCTTCCAGGGATCCGGGTGTGCCCAAGGACTACCGGCTCACCCACCATCCCAGCACAACAGCACGAGCCACAGCCAGCTCTGTGATTGCACTGCAGCTCTGTAGCGCTGCGGGGCAGGTATGCAGGTGGTGCGTGCTCCCTCCCTCCCTCTCTCCCTTTGCTGGCAGGGCAGAGCAGAGGGGCCCCACCTACCAGCCAGCCACCTCTCCCAAAAGCAGCCGGGGGAGAGCTGCGGCTTATGGAGGCGGGGCCCTGGAACAGCACCTCCACGGAGTTCAGGCCGCTTCAACCCGGCCACCTCAGGCCCTGAATTGGGCCCATTCAGCCCTGGGGTGGCTGGGTTGAAGCGTTCTGAACTCTGTGGAGGGGCCGTTCCAGGGCCCTACCCCTGCAAGCCTCAGCTCTCCCCCGGCCCCTTTTGGGAGGGATGGCCAGCTGGTAGGGGGGTTCCCTCTACTCTCCCCTGCCAGCAGAGGGAGGGAGAGAACGTGCACCAGCTGCATGCCCCTCTCCAGCGCTAAAGGGCTGCAGAGCAGCCAATGGGCTGACTCTGGCTCATACTGTTGCGGGAGAGGGGGGAATGGCTCTTCTCTCCTTTTGGGTTTCCCATCCCTGCTACCTTCTTCTCACAGAAGACAAGCTGGCAGTCTCTCTGCTCATGTGGACTTTTCCTTTGATGATCCTGAGTGAGAAATGCACTTTGAGTCTTTGACCCCTGGTCATCCTGCACAATGGACTTTGTTATAAAGTCCTTCATTAGCATTCCACAAGGCTTCTTCAATACTTGATGAGCTAGTCAGTTACAGGGACATTTACAATGTAAATGTTTGCTATTACATTATGGCAGGACCCAGATAAGTGAAACCAGTTGATGTAACATCCCCTTAGTTTTATGAAATTTAAATAACCAATACAGTAGAAGAGTTAAAAATTGCTTTGACTTAATGCCACAAGTGAATTGACTAAATACATTCTGATATAAGCTGGTCTGACAGCATCACATCAAACTCAGTCTTCTCCCCCACCTTTTTTTCTGAAAATTGATACTACATTTGCTTTTCTTCAGTCTTCTTAGCAGTGTCCAGCTTCTCACTATACTATATTTGTTATTCAAAATTATTAAAAAACTAGCCGTCATCTGAAGTGGCTGCTTTGACAATGTTGATATTTCCCCAATAGTATATTTACCTGCTTTGTATTATTATGTATAGCCACTAGGAGCAGTAGTCATGGGCCAGGACCCCATTGGGCTATGCCTCTTCTACAAAAAGCAGAAAAATGATCCCTGCTCCAAAGCATTTATATGCTAAGTAAATATAATTGTATCAGCTCCTCCACATATATTATTGGACATGCTTTCACAAAAGCATCTTTTTTTCTGTTTCATAGTTGCAAAGGTCTTGCTATTTCCGTTCATCTGTTTTGCTAATATTAATTTATTATGAATTTCCTTTTGTCCTTGTCTTTTCCCTGCTAGGCTGAGCTAACTGAATGTTCTTGTTTGACCACTCTGCTTCTAACACTTGATGAACCAAACTTCTGCAAAACTGCACTGCATATGCTACAATTACATAAATATAAAATACATTTTCCTGTGGTCTTGTGCAAATAAAACATCATTTTAATCATTAAACAGGAAGGAAAATAAATTCCAGAAAGAATTCTGCTCAGTTAGCAAAAAATATAACCACAAAAGAAGAATATGATTTACTTCTACAAATCGAGAGATGAACTTTTCTTGTTAACAATAAGTTCTAGACATATTCAATATTCAATGTCAACATTCAATGTACAAACCAGACGTGGCCAAACTGCGGCTCGGGAGCCACATGTGGCTATTGAATGAAAAATTGTGGCTCCTGGAAGAATGTCAGCAAATCAATTTAGGAAAGCAGCCCCAGCCTAGGCATTCAGGAGGGGGTCGGGCAGGGGTGTCGCTGGCCCTGGGCACCACGGGGCATGTGCCCCAAGTCCCAATGTCAGTGCCCTGGATCTCTGGCCCAAGTGGGCTGGGGATCCAAGGCCCGGCTGACCACCCGGCCAGCCCCACCCCCTGGCCAGGGAGAGGGTCAGGCAGGGCCGCGCCGCTGTGGGCAGCTAGGCTGCAGCCGGGCCGGGCCAGAAGTGACTGCAAGAGGCTGAGCCCCACGCCGCTGCGGCTGCAGGCGGCCGTGGGAGGCCAGGCCCCCAGATCCCAAGCCAGGGATGGGGCCGCCGTGGCTGCGGGAGGCCAGCCGCCGGATCTCAGGCCGGGGGGATGTGGCCCGGCCACCTGCAGCCATGGCAGCCCTGTCCCCGGCCGGGGATTGGGGGCCTGGCTGCCTGCGGCTGCAGCCGTGGCAGCGCGGGTGCAGGCCCGGCCTCCTGTGGCCGCTTTTGGACTGGCCCCACCACAGCCTAGCCACCCACGGTAGTGCGGCCCCACCTGGCCCTGGCCCTGGCCCTGGCCCTGGCCCTGGCCCTGGCTAGGGGGCGGGGCCTGCCGGCTGGGGGCAGGGCCTGAGCTAGTGCCCCGGCTCCCTCCCCTCCCCAGCCCCTGGGATCGGGACAGTGGGGAGAAGCATGGCATGGTTGGGATTTTAAACAACTCTCCACTAGCCTGCAGTCTTCTACATCGAGCAGCAGCTAAGTTTTTACTGTATAGGCCTAATTTTCATGGTAACCTTAAGTAATTATTAGCATCTGACATTAGTAGGATCAATATTTGTCCTCTTTTTACGATAAGATTAAGGTGTACAATGAATTTTAAACTTACTAATTTTGGAGTAGGTAAAAATATATGGCTATATGCCTCAGCACGGCTCTCGAAGGTTTAATAATCAATTTGTGTGCCTCTTCAGTTCCATAAGTTTGGCCAGTCCTCGTACAAACAAACAGAAATGTTATAAGGAGCTAATAATAGAATGGAATACAGGAGCTAATCAGACAATGGAATTTTCTAAGGAGAGTCATACAACAAGGTAACTCCTATTTAGATCACATTGAAAGTTTTGCCATAGAGGCATTTCAGATGTAAAGCCAGCTTCCCACAACACTTTAAAGAATAGGAAGATTTGCTTAGTAGTGATATTATGGCACTTTGTGTACAGAGCCTCCTACAGTGGGGTCGTATATTATGACTGGGTCTCCTAGCTGATATTTTAACACATTCCAAAAAGACTATAAAGAAAATATGATATTTCCAAACTATGGGATTTACAGTGGTATCTAGTTTTCATGTCATTCTTTTAATATCACTCTTTTAATGAGGGATGTCATTTGGCCATGCTCTATAACAGATCATAATCCTGGTTCATGTTACCTTTCAAATAGGAAAATAATTGCTACTTAATTTCTAGATGTAAATCAAATAGGCTATGTCTACACTTGCAAGTTAGCTCAGACTAAGAAAGATTAGTCTGAATTAATTTGAACTAGAACTAGAAAAACATTTAGATTGAACTAGTTAATCTGAACGGTTAGTTTGAACTAACCATTAGTTTCAGCTTATTAGTTTGAACTAAACCAATGGAGCCACATTAGTTCTAACTAACCATTAGTTTGAACTAAAAGCTGTTTGACCTTCCTCCTGCCAGGGTGCATGGCACCAGGAAGGAAGTGCCTGACCTGGCCACTGCCCCTCCTCACCCCCTCAGGCACACCCTGCTAGGACAGCCTGCAGTCTGCAGCAATGTCCTAGGGTTGCAGTGCCAGCCAGGGACAAAAGAAGACGCTGGGCTGGAGCCATGAGGAGGTCCTCACCCTCCTCTCCATCTGGGGGCATACTCTTCCAGTTGCAGAGCAACACTGCAAATGTGAGATATATGGAGACATCTCCTGGGCTCTGGCTGCGAAGAGCTACACCTACACCAGCAAGCAGGTGCAGGTGAAAATTAAGGCCCTCTGCCAGGACTATTCCTGGGTCTGGGAGTCATGGCAGGGACAGGGGGCAGCTCAAGCTGCACCTATTACCAAGAGCTGGACAGCTTCCTGGGCAAGGAGCCCACCAGCCTCCCAGCCAGGATCTTTGACTGCGGGGCAGTGTTCCCTCTAAGGCCCAAAGGCAGCTGAGCAACATATGTTGCTCACTGCGCAGGCCCAATCCTGTCCCCCCAGTCACCCCCAGCCTGCCTGATCCTGCCTCCCCTCCCAGTCACCCTCCAGTTGGCCCAATCCCACCCCCCAACCCCCACAGCCAGCCCAACCCCATCTTCCCTCCCACCTTCCACCCCTTTTCATGGCTGGCTGCCCTTGCCCTATCCCAAATTGCCCCCCCACCCCTTTACATGGCTGCTGGAGCAGCACGGCTTGGTCCCTGGCTGCTCCTCTGGCCAGAGGAGCCCTCACTGAGCATGCACAGAGGCTCTGCGCATGCTCAGTGAGAGTTTACTCTGATCAGGAGTTTTAAAAACTCCCAGCTCAGAGCAACTCTCAGCTGGCCAGAAGACTCTGCCTTCTAGCCAGGCAAGGACTGCAGCTGCCGCCGTGTGTGGCCAGTAGTGCTCCCTGTGCCAGGCAGAGGCAGAGGCTACGTGGCCACATGACTGTGCAGCTTAGAGGGAACATTTCTCTGGGGTGCCCCCTTCCATGGCTGAACTCCAGGAGCAGTATTCCCTGGATAAGGATGTGGTCCTGGAGCTGGGTGGCACCAGCTGGGTAGAGGGCACCCCACCCCTGCAGCCAGCCCAGAGCTGTTCCCTGCCCATGAGGAGGGACCACCCACCCCGGAGGAGGAGCAGGAGGAGGAGGAGGAGGCACCCCCTGGTGACGACGATTCTGGAGAGGGGACATTGTGGCAGACATCTGCAGCACCCATTGGTGAATGCTCCCTCCCTCCCTCCACGCAGGCAGGGCTGGGCCTGCCTGTGGTACACATAGTGGGTGGAGCATGGCCTGAGGACAGACAAAGTCCCAGGGATGGGGGGGCACAGAGGCCCTCCCACAGGGCAGAGAGGCAGTAGACCATGTGGCAGAGGGACCCAGAACCGAGGGGGGTGCGGGGCCTTTTGGCAGAGGGGAAGGGGGGAACAAGAGATGGTAGCATCAAGGGCAGACAGCACGCAGCCCATGCAGCCCACACCACTGGCATCTGGCCTCAGGAGAGGCCCACATGGGCGAGATGAGAGCGGTGATGGTGCCTGGTGGAAGACCTGGCCCTTAATGCTCCTCACTGAAGAAGTGGTTCCTGAGTGTGTCTCTGGTGGTGACTGCTCAACACTGGGCTCACTGCCTCTGGGGTACGGCCTTGGGCTGCTCGAACTGCCTGGCAAGGCATTTGACTTTGGCCACCTGCATGTCCCTGAGGGTAATGTTGTGTGGCAGAAAGAAGGTGCCTGCCTGCATTTGCTTTTACAGGGTGGAGTTCCTGAGGATGTGGGCATCGTGTGCCCTCCCTGGCCAGTCTGCATAACTGTTCATGAAGAGCTCCCAGTGGTCCATGAGGGCCTGCAGGACCACGGAGTGGTAGCCCTTGTGGTTTCTGTACTCCCTGGCCCAGTGTTCCAGGGCTCAGACAGGGATGTGTGTGGCATCCAAGATGCCGGCACAATTGGGGAATCTGAGTGCAGTGAAGCCATTGAAGGTGTCCTGCAGGTTGCCTGGGGTGATGAGCGGGCTAGTAGGACCCAGTTGATGGCCCTGCTGACCTGCAAGAGGGCAGTCCCCATGGTGAGCCTGTCAATGCCTAAGTGGTAGACAAGGGAGCGGTAGGACTCTGGGGTTGCCCTCTTCCAGATCATGATGGTCACTCTTGTCCACTGGGAGGATGGGTCTGAATCATGTGTTACTGTGCTTCAGGACCAGGGTGAGCTCACAGACCACATTGAGGAAGGTCTGCTTGCTCATCCTGAAGTTCTGGAGCCACCTGTCATCATCCCCGGTGGTGAGAACAATGAGTTCCCACCAGTAGTTGCTGGTTTCCCGTGTCCAGAAGCGACGGAGCACAGATGGCAGTGTGGTGAGTGTGGCAGCTTGCAGGGCAGCATGGTGGTGGTGCTGCTGCCTGCCTCCATGCTCTGGGGATCCATAAAGAGTGTGCTCCAGGTGATGAGAGCACTGCACAGTGTAGAGCAGGTGCTGGACAACCCTCTGGCAAGTCACATGAACTGAGTGTGGTCCATGACCTCCTCGTTCCAGCTCTTGCCAGCCACAATGGGCACAAGGTTGAGCTCATTTCCTCTTTTTCTGGGATTGGCTCGGGGAATGGGCCTTCTCGGGTGCCAAGTTGCCACTCTTCCAAGGATGCCTCCTCCTAAGCCAGCCTAGAAAGTGCCTGTGCATGGACATGCTAGTTCGATTTTGGTTTCTGGTGGGGACATGCTAGTTCAAACTAAGTTGGTTCAAATTAAGCAAAATTACCGGTAGTTTGAACTAATTCATTCAAAGTAACTAGTGCAAACTAGCATTTTTAGGTGTAGACATAGCCATACTGAAAATAATCCATGCTGCCAATAAAGAGAAGATAAATCCATGGATAAACACCTTAGAAGGTCTCTTTGAGAGGAGAAGAAAAACTCAGTGAAGTGTCCCATGCAGAACTTCATCCAATGGGAGACTGGACCTTGGAGAAGAAAGAGATTTAAACTTCAAACTAATCTGCCTGTCTTCAGGGATCTTCCACAGACCCTATATCTCCACGCTCCTTAGCAATAGATGTCTTTATCTGAGCTGCACTATCAGGGTTTCCCAGCAGCTCAAACCCCAAAACCTCTCAAGGGGAGGTTGCAGAGAGGCCACCATACAAAAGTTACCGAAGTTTCAGGCCACATTAACCTTGGCAATGATTTAATACTGGAAATAATAGGTGGGGAAGGATGAAGAAAATATTATAACTAACATGATGCATGCCTAATATCAACCCAGATTTTGTTGTTGTTGTTGTTTGTCATAAATCTTTACACTACCACCTTCCACTATAGCAAACAGAAATAAACAAAATCCTTACTGGAACTTTTTTGTTTACTTAGATAAAAGAACCTGTTCATGTACAGGGACAAGCACATTGCTTTGTAAATATAAGTAGTAAATATATTAAAGTTACAGTTCCCTCAATTTTATTTTGTAATCCTACTTTGCATGTAATGTTTTAAGTTGAACTACTACAATGTTGAACTACTACAGTCATGTAACATTTCATGTTGAACTAAACAAAATAATGTTTACTAGACAGAAAAGATGCTGAATATATTGTAAAACCAACCCATTCATCCACTTGTGGCCACACATAATATGATGGCAATGTGGAAGGAATTAGGCACAGATTTAAAAGGTTGAAGATTGCGGTTCAACAGGCTGCCAACTCTACCACTTTTTCAACAAAAAGGTAAGCCCATGAGTATAGAAACAGCGCTGAGCTTCTGGCAGACACTTCTATCCATAGACCTCTGATCCAGGGACTTGATTCTAATTGAGCAGAACAGATTCAGGTCTTGGCACTGTAATAAAGTACTTGTTCAGATACATTTACAATTCATATCCCCATTTCAGACCACATCATAGATTCCAAGACCAGAGGAGACCATTGTGATCATCTAGTCTGATCGCCGCAGCCCACAAAGCTTCCCCAAAATACTTCATAGAAGCACATCTTTAAAAAAAAAATCCTTTCTTGATTTAAACATTGTCAGTGATGGAGAATTCACAATGCCCCTTGGCAAATTGTTCCAGTGGTTAATTACCCTTATTCTAAATGGCCTTTAAAAGAGTCTTTTATGGGAATTAACATACAGAAGATTTCTTTTCTATTCTTTGAACATGCCTCCCTTTTCAAACTTTAGCACACATTGCTTTCCTGTTGAGCAAGCAACAGAAGGCCAACGGTTAGTGGAATGGAGAGAGCATGAGTAGTTTTTGTATTTAGAGTTTTCCAGAGGGGTAACCATGTTAGTCTGTGTACAGCAAAAAAACAATGAGAGTCCTGTGGCACCATATAGGCTATGTTTACACACAAGGCTTTATTTCGATATAAGTCATTCCGAAATGACTTATTTCGAAATAAAACCTTTATTTCGAAACAACATATTTTGAACTAAAAAAAATTAGTTCAAAATAAGTGAGACCCTGACCGTATGGACCTGCTCTTTAACTTCAGGAGAGAGGGCGTCCAGGTCGGGGGAGCTGCAAGGGGTGTGGGGGGTGGCCGCAGCTGTCGCAGCTCACCGTGGGCTACAGCCCTGGTGGAGTGAGCTGCAGCTGTGGCAGGCTGCACCGCTTGCAGCTCCCTTGACCTGGGTGGGGGAGCCGGGGGTGCAAGGGATCCCAAGCCCTGCAGCAAGGTGCAGGCGCTCCCCGCTCTCCCCGCTGCCGGGGCTGCTCCCAAACCCCACAGTGGGGTCTGGGGGCACCTGGCTCTCCCTGCCACCAGGGCTGGTGGCAAACCCTGCGGCAGGGTGCCAGGGCCCCGGCTTTTCCCCGCCGCCGGGGCTGCAGCCACGGGGAGCCGGGTCCCACCGGCCCCTCAGGCCCTGGGCTCAGTGGCGGCAGCGGCTGCAAGCCCCGCGGCTCACCCCGCCACCAGCTCAGGGGCCTGCAGCCCCGAGCGGGGTGGCCGCGACCAGGGCGGCAGACGCCGCGCCCTGCTGGGGGGCGCTGTGGCCACCCCGCCCGGGACTGCAGGCCCCTGAGCTGGTGGTGGGGTGAGCTGCGGGGCTTGCAGCCGCTGCTGCTGCTGAGCCCAGGGCCTGAGGGGCCTGTGGGACCCAGCTCCCCGTGGCTGCAGCCCCGGCGGCGGGGAAAAGCCGGGCCCTGGCACCCTGCCGCAGGGTTTGCCACCAACCCTGGCGGCAGGGAGAGCCGGGTGCCCCCGGACCCCACTGTGGGGTTTGGGAGCAGCCCCGGCAGCGGGCAGAGCGGGGACCCCCTGCACCCTGCCGCAGGGCTTCTGAGCAGCCCCAGCGGCAGGCAGAGCGGGGCATCGGCACCGCTCTGCAGGGCTCCCCACTGGTCTTGGGGGCAGCCCCCCATGCCCTGTGGCTTGTCTCCCCTCAGCACCCTGGCCAGGGTGCTGAGGGGGTGGCTCTTCCTCCCAGGGTGCTAAGCACCCTGGGATGAAGTTCAAATCATGTTGTTTCGGAATCCATTTGCTCCAAAACAACATGTCCAAATGGCATTATTTCGAAATGACCATTTCGAAATAACGGCCATTTCGAAAACATCGAGGTTTAACTTTTTCAAAATGACGATTCTTATTTCGAAAGGACAGGATCCGTCCTTTCGAAATAAGAAAACGTCGTGTAGACTAAATTTCTTGTATTTTGAAATAATGAGTGTTATTTCGAAATAAAAGTGCCGTGTAGACATAGCCATAGACTAATAGATTTCTTTGGGCATAAGCTTTTGTGGGCTCCAACCCACTTCGTCTGAAGTGGGTAGGAGCCCATGAAAGTTTATGCCCAAAGAAATGTTAGTCTATAAGATGCCTCAAGACTCTCGTTGTTTTTGCTGTTGTTAAAATGCAACATTATTTTTTTTAAGTAGTAAATTAAGAGTGCATTTATTCATGCAAAGAGTTCATTTATTCATGCCCTGACACCATTACTGGAGAAACGTTGTATAAAGAAACTGATTTCTTTTTTAAAAAATGAAATGTTTTGTTTCAACATTTTTGCAGTGAACCATTTTGACATTTGGTTTTGAATCTTTTTTTTTTTGTCTAAACAAAACATTGATTAAAATCAACATTCATAATGTGTCATTTAAACTGGAAAAATCATTTTTTGGTTTTGCATTTTGGAGAGAAAAAGAAAAAGTTTGGGGTCAAAATGAACTCAATTTATTTTGGATTTTTCAGGTCAATCACTAAATTGAAAATCATTTATTTTCTCAGTTCTATCTATATTGCCCTTTTTGCGGCTTGCAGAGTATGCAGTGATATACTAACTAAATTGCTTGCTCCCCAGAACTAAGACACAAGCAAAAACTCCTGGGACACTTTTAAAGACTAACAAATTTGTTTATTGCATGAGCTTTCATGGGAAAAAAATCCCACTTCGTCAGAAACTTTGAAGGTGGGGAAACTTATAGCATGGGAGCAAAATAAATGCAGGTAAGTGTAAGTCAGAGGATCAGGTCAGACTGTTATAGCAAATCAAAGAAACTGTTTAGATTCAAACAGTGGAAAGCAGCATAAAGAAGGAGGGGAGGTCAAATCACCTGTTGTAATAAGAAAAAACTGTGAGATCCCTAGTTAGCCCTGCATATGAATTTTAATTCTGCAGTTTCTCTTTGAAGCTTTGATTTGTTATTCATTTGTTTAAGTGCAGCTATTAAAAAAGCATCAATGAAGTCAGCAAGGAGATTGAAGTGTTCCTTTATTGGTTTTTGAATGTTATTTCTGATGTCAGCTTTGTGTCCATTTGTTCTTTTATTCAGAGAGTTTTCAGTTTGTCCAGCATCAGTGCCCCAAGTCCTGGTGTAGCCACTGCCTCTCCCAGTCTCTGGCCAGAGATCTGGGGCCCAGCCTCCTGTGGTAGCAGCGGCCACTTCTGGCCCCATCCTAGGCCAGGCCACCCACAGCTGCAGCTGCTGCTTCCTGCCCTGTCCCCGGCTGGGGATCCAGGACCAGGCTGGTGGCAGCAGGTGCCTGAGGCAGGGTCGGGCCCCAGTGGAGAATCGGAGCCAGCGGTGTGGCCACGGCCAGGGAGCGGGGCCTGGGCCAGTGCCCCAGGTCCTTTACCAGGGCAGTGACGCTTCAGATAATAGGGCTTGGCTGTAGACAATGGATCATGTGGTGTGTTGTGGATGAAAGTTCGAGGGATGTAGGTAACTATAGTGGTCAGTAGGTTTTTGGTATAGGGTGGTGTTTATGTGTCCATCCTTACTTTGTACTGTAGTGCCCAGAAAGTGGATCTCCTGTGTGGTGTGTTCCAGGCTAAGGTGGATTGTGGAGTGGAAAATGTTGAAACCTCCATGGAAGTCTTCAGAGGCATCCTTGCCATAGGTTCAGATGATGAAGATGCCATCAGTGTAGAGTAAGTGGAGGAGTAGTACTTGGGGACAAAACCTGAGGAAGTGTTGTTCTAAGTCAGCCATAAAAATTTTAGCATATTGTGGGGTCTTGCAGTACCCATAGCACTGCCTCTGACTTGAAGACATAAATTATCCTCAAATCTGAAATGGTTGTAGGTGAGTACAAAGTCAGAATCTGGCAGGGCCAATGGGGAAAAGCCCTGGGTGGCCCAGAGCGGCTCAATGGAGCCGCTCTATTAAAGAGGAGGCTTTCATGGCACCAGTGCCAAGTGCGTCTAATGGGAAGGGGCGTGTTCCAATTGGAACGCATCCTGGGCGCCAAAGACTGGCATTACGGCTCTGGTCACAATGTTCAGCCACAAGGTGTGGCGTGGCATCCTCTGGGATAGTTCTCCTAATGACTTGTAATCCATCTTTGGGTCGGATGTTGGTATAAAGAGCTTCTATGTCCATAGCAGCCAGGATGGTGTTTTCTGGAAGTTTGCCAATGAATTGGATTTTTTTCAGGAAGCCTGTGCTGTCTCAAAAATAGCTAGGAGTGCTGATAGCACAGGGTCTGAGGAGAGAGTCCACATAGCCAGATAAGCTGTAAGAGTGCCAATGCCTGAGATGATAGGGCATCTAGGGTTTCCAGTTTTATGGATTTTTGGTAGGAGGTGGATAGAATGTCCCTGGTTGGTGTTCTAGGGTGTGTCTGTCTTGATTTGTTCCTGTGCTGTTTTGGGGAGTAGGTGGTGTAATTCCTTTAAACAAACAAACAAGGAGTCCTGTGGCACTTAAAGACTGACAAATATATTTATTGCATGAGCTTTTGTGGGAGAAAATCCCACTTCGTCAGACTTTCTGAAGATAGGGAAACTTACAGAATGGGAGGAAATAAATGCAGGGAAATGGACGTCATAGGAACAGGTCACACTATAAGAGCAAATCAAAACAGTTGTAAGAATTCAAACACTGGAGTACAGCATACAGAGGAAGATGAGGTCAAATCACCTGTTGTAATGGAGAAAATCCAAAATCCCTATTAAGCCCTGAAGCAATGCAACCGAATTTGCAAATAAATTGAATTTCAGTAGCTTCTCTTTGAAGCCTTAATTTAGTATTAACCTATGTAAGCACATAAAATAACAAATCATTAATGGATTGATCAGGAAGATTGAAATGCTGGCTCACTGGTTTTAGACTGTTGTGATTTCTGATGTCAGATTTGTGCCAGTTTGTTCTTTTGCACAGAGACTGTCGTGTTTGTCCAATATATAAGGCAGAAGGGCATTTCTTGCACATGATGGCATAAATCACATTGGTAGATGAGCAGATGAATGAGTCCTTTGATGGAGTAGCTGGTTTTATTAGGTCCTGTAATAGTGTCTTTTGTGCAGATATGTGGGCAAAGTTGGCAGCGTGGTTTGTTGCAAGGAAATGTGCCTGCTTTAATATTTCTGTTGCTAAGTCTGTAGTTGCTGGTAAGTATCTGTGTAAGGTTGGGGGGCTATCTGTAAGTGAAGAGAGGTCTGTCTCCCATGTTCCTTTCTGTATTCTTCTGTGGAGTCACAAGCAGGCTGCTATGGGGAATATGCAAAAAAAAGTCCTGCATATTCCTATGATATGAAGGATTAGGCCCATGCTAATAAGCCTTTCATGGAGAAGGGAAATTAATCTGCATTTGCCCTCTCTTCAACCTCTCTCTACAGCCAGTGAGAACCAGGAAAAGAAAACTGGTTAAGTGCTTTGGGATATTCATTCTCCAAGGCAAAATGGATACTTTGGAGATAACCAACATTGTTTTATCTGACCATAAGCATATCCAAACAGAAATACCTTGTGATAGGTTGACTTATATTGTCAAGGTTGCCTACTGTAATTCCAACTGCTGTCAACAAGCTTTTAACATTTTATCTCAGTAAATAGAGATAATCGTTTTCTGATGTTTAACTCAGTTAAAAGGTTTGTACATCACAATAGCAATTAACAGCCCTGGTTTTTGCAAGAACCTGTTTACAAAAGAAATTTCTGCTAATCTGCAACCGTTCTGTGGGTCTGGAAGCCTGTCACCTTGTACTGCAGTGCCCTCCTTGGTTTCATTGACAGTGAGAAACAACATTATGCTGGAAAGCATATTAATTTAGCACAGTGTTAAATACTCCCTGGAGACAGGACCATGTGGGTTGAGATTTTTCAAAGCTGACTACGAGACTTCTGTGTAGCTCAGAAGCTTGTTTTTTCACCCCATAGAAGTTGGTTCAATAAAAGATACTACCTGATTTGGATCTAAGTGTTTTGTCAGTTTCTCATTTTCTACTTGGATATGAAAAGTGGGATCTCCAAGACAGATCTTACAGAATAAAAAAGTCATAGGATTGGTTTGGTTTGGATGGGGCACTATATCTAGTTGCATAGAGCTAGAAAAAAATCAATTTAATGCAAAAGAAGCTGATGTTTTCTATCTGGCTATGTCTACACTTACATGTGAATTCGAATGGATTGTCATCAATTCAAATTCAAATAAGTGCATGGAGATGCCTGCTTCCCTCAGTTCGAACTGAGGCACTCCTCAGTTCAAAATGAGGAAAGCAGAGTTTGAATTGGTCAAACCTGCTTTTCCATCGAAGTCAGGGTTAATTTGAAGTGAGTAATTTGAACTGACATAGTGTGGCCATGTCAATTCAAATTCAGTGTTAGTTTGAATTAGCCACAGCTTGATTTTTCCTAAACAATAACACCCCCTACTGAATTCGAACTAGGAAGTCCTGTTCATGGACATGCCAATTCGAATTGGGTTTTCTAATGTCGCCATGTCCATTCGAATTGACTGAATTTGAATTAGATTCAAATTGGTCAATTCGAATTCAGTAATTCGAATTGAAATGCTTAGTGTAGACATAGCCTCTAACCTTAATACACATTTTAAAATTCTAGGCAAATTAAGTTCCAAAGGAGCAGCCATGCTAGTCTACTTCAGTAAAATAAACAAGGAGTCCTGTGGCATTTAAGACTAACAAATTTATTTATTGCATGAATTTTCATGGAACAAAATCCCACCTCATCAGCGCTTTGAAGATAGGGGAACTTAGGCAAGTTAACACACTGTATATTGAATCAACAACAGAGAATTAGTGACAAATTACATTGGAGAAGCACAGTTGTTTAATGTAACCAAAAGGGTTAAAAATGCCTTTAAAAGTTATTGAAACTAATAGCATCTTCTATATCCTTGCATACATTCAGAAAGAGTAAATGCCAAAGACTTCATTACAATTTTAGATATATTTTACTTTCATTAGATTGTACTTTAAATAGCTAATCTTTTTTTTTTTTTACTGCTGCTGCAAAAACACATTTTTTCATTTTCCAAAGGGGCAGCTATGCTATTCTAGTAAAGCAAAAAAAGCAAGGAGTCACGTGGCACTAAAAGACTAACAGATTTATTTATCATATGAGCTTTTGTGGGAGAAAATTTGACTTCATCAGATGCTTTGAAGAGCTTCTGGTATTCTGATAGACATAGAGGTCAGGGACCAAGCAATGAACTGACTGGAACCATATTATTTCAGAAGTGTATATGTATATTAAATAACATCAGACTACAGAGCTGTACGAAGAATGCCATCAGAATTAATGGTAGGAGAGACCGCTCTCACTTATATATATTTTCAATTGTTCTTCTGATCTCAGACATGAGATGTGAAAACTAAAGGAACAGAGATTGGAGTGAAAAGGTTGTAAAAATAGTTAAGGCCAATGCTGAATCAAGAAATGCTGCAGGGTCTGGGAATCATTTGTCTTTATATTAATAGGTATAAGGCTGCCTTTTTTTTAAGAGCCAGCTGGGAAAGGGGGGTGGGGGATGGGCTAAGTATGGCAGAATTGTTAATCCTTCAGTCTACCAGTTTCCATCTGCTGCTTAACATGTAGGCAATTTGGGTGAGAAGTTTCCCCTTGATTACCACATTGTCCATGTGACTTGACAACACTTTGTGCCAAAAACTGCCTGGCAATTGATATGATAAAGTTGTATGTGAAGACACTACAAAATGATGAATCTACAGTTAAATGTAAGAAAAACATCTGTGTTGTGATTTGTGTTCTAAGGAGGGATATCTGACATTTTAATGACTACCAGATCACAGGCTGTTTAGAATGGGTCTCTAAGCCTTGTTCTGTACTCATACTGGTTTAAGCCATATAACTCCACTGAGTTCATCCACATTGCTCAGCTGTACTCCAGAGTATTTGAGACCCAAATATTATCCTTTGATTTTTATAGTGTTTTCTACATGATCTGAGTAAATCTACAGTCTCAGAGGGCCAAATCCATACCATTCATAACTTGCATGGCAGGGACAATTTACATGGATATAATCTTGCTGCTAATCTGCAAGCATGGGAGTGGGGGGTTATAAAAGTACAATAGTATGACATCTAATCTTAGAGGAGCTCTAGACATCTCTGGATTTACTATTTTCACAATTATTATTGCTTCACACATCCTTGAGGGTTTCTGTGGAAGGAAATGTGACTTGACATGTTTAAAATAAAGTAATTATTTAAATATACAACTAGAAAGAAAAACAAACAAGGAATCTGGTGGCACTTTTAAAGACTAACAAATTTATTTATTGCATGATCTTTCATGGGAGGAAATTCCACTTCATCAGATGCTTGAAGATGTGAAGTTTAAAGAAGCGGAGGAAAATAAATGCAGAGGAGTGGAAGGGTGACTTGATCCCACAACTTCTACTCGCCTGCATTTATTTTGCTCCCATTCTGTAAGTTCCTCATCTTCAAACCACCATATGAAGTGGGATTTTCTCACATGAAAGCTGATGTGATAAATAAATTTGTTAGTCTTTAAAAAGTGCCACAGGACTCCTTGTTTGTTCTGCTGAACTAGACTAATTCGGCTACCCCTTTGGAACTTGTTAACTAGAGAGAAAACAGAGATGAGGTGTTTCACTTGCTAAGTATTTACTCCTGGTTATACTCTCATGTGGTGTAGAAAAATAACTGTAACTCAATTCACAATAGAGGTAGAACAACCAACAAGCACTGACATCAATCACATGGTAGAACAGCACGCTTTATTGTCTTCTAATGCAACTTTGCAGGTGCATGGTAAATTTCTTAGGCCTACTTTACACTTCAAAGTTTTAGAGGCATAACTGCATCAGTTAAGAGTGTGAGGGAAATCACCCCACTAAACAACACAGCTGTGCCAGAAAATGCCCTGGTGTAAATGCAGATATACCATCAAAAAGTCAAAAAGTCCATTTGCCAGAATAGCTTATCTTGTTTTGGGAAGTGACATAAATTACATCAGAACTCAATCTGCATCTCCAATAAAAGGATAGCTAGATTCCAGCAAACACTTTCTAGTGTAAAAAAGGCCTTTGAAAGACTTCCATGATTAGAGATAAAAATGAGCATGTGTTTTTACCTTTTTTTTGACACAAGGAGCTGGATTATTCCTGCTAGATGAGTGTAAGGATGGGGAGTGGGGGAGGAGCTCTATGACGGTGGACAGTCACGCTCCTGACCAGTGATCCATCTAGCCCTGTAGCATGTCTCTGACAGTGGCTGGTGTGCATGCCACATGTTTCAGAGGGAGGGGTGTCAAACTCACGGTCTGTGGGCCAGATCAAGATAAATCTTTTTGTTATGATCAGAAAATTGACTGCAAAATGATACTTTCTTGCTCTGAATATGGAGGGGGAAAGGGTTGGGGAACCTGTGCAGCCACATGGCCCATGACAAGTGTGCTGCCTTCCAGTGTGTCCCCCCACATTGAATGAACGTGACACCCTGGGGCCAATTTCAAATGATCCATCTCAGTCCCAGCTTCTGGCAGTCGGAGGTTTCAGAACGCCTGGAACATGGGGTTGTGTCCCTCATCATCTTGGCTCATAGACACTGATAGACTATGCAGAGACTCTTCATGTGCCCCCAAGGGTGCACTCTCACCCAGCAGAGTTGGAAGGGGTGAAGAGGATGTGGGGCCATGAGCTGTCTGGGTCCAGGAGTGGATAGCATCAAAGTGACATAAGGGATGGCTTAACAGGATGCTTGGTCCTGCCATGAATGCAGGCTGCAGGGGACTGGACTCAATGACCTCTCACAGTCCCTTCCAGTTTCTATGATTTTATGAATCTGTGACAGTAGGATTCAGGTCATTCACTCTCTCAGAAAACTGGCAAATTTTGGCACAACTCCCCCCTCTGCTCTCCTGGGTGCTGCAGCCGTGTGCTGGCCTCAGCCCAGACCAGTAGTTAAGCTCTAAAGTCTGGCTCAGCGACTCAGGGCTGGATGCTGAAACCCAGATATTTCACATTATGGAGGGGCAAGTGCTTGCTGCTACCAGCTCTGCAGCACTGTCTGCTGACTCTGCATATTTCTCTGCGTCAAGCATCATTGCCATTTTATCCTTCGATTTGTAATGACTCTTTCTCAGCTGCAGGGCTCCAAATACATCTCCACACTACTTGAATAATGTTTCCCTTCCAAAAGCAAAAGCCAAATTGAACCTGTTACAGACTGTTTTCTGCACACAACACTGAACTTCTCCAATGCTCTTAGAACTTCTAGGTCTAGCCTGTGGTCTATTGGTTTAAAAAAACATTCAGTTGAAATTACTGCCCCCAAATATGCCAGGAAGGGGTTAAAGTTGCAGCAGCACTCCTGCAAAAGTTCATTCTCTGTGCTTCCTTCCTCTAGCCGGAGGCGCTTGGTGAGAGAAGTGAGGCCCTAATACTGTATGATCAGTGCCCCCCCCTTACCCACACGCTACTACCAGGATGATTTTTTGCTTTTCCTGAGGTTTCTCTGTGTTTCAGCTAGACACAGTCTCCTTCTTTTCAGTTGTCTCAGCAGCAGATTCTGCCCTGGGTGCCACCCCCAACCCCAGACCCCCCAGGTTCAGGGAGAACAACAGCAGCTGCCTGGGTGCCTGTCAGGCAGGGCCTGGAGAATGTGCACTGTGATCTCACAAGGGAGAAAAGCTAAAAATCTTAGGAGATGCCACGGTGCTGCCTTAGGAATAATTTTTTAATCACTTCTTATTATCCAGCCAGGTTGAAGTGCACAATCCTCACTAAGAACGCCTTCCATATCCAGACGTCTTCTGCAGCTGTAGTCAGACTTGTGGAGGAGAGAATGGGATACTGCCTCTTGAGGTGTGGATAGATGCCTATTCACCACTTCTTCATTTGAATCCTACTGGGTGGGGGGGGGAGGCTGGAATGGCAGATTCAAACTCTGGTTAATCAGAAAGTTGTCTAATGCTACAGGTTCAGAATGAAGTTCTCCACGAGTCAGAATTTCTCTTCTCAGTCTTTTCTGTATATTTTTAAAGGATTTAGGAGGTAAAGGGTAAGTTTGTATGTGTACAAACAAGGAGCCTTGTGACATTTTTAAAGACTAACAAATTTATTTATCACATGAGCTGTCAACATAGTGGGATTTTCTCCCACAAAAGCTCATGTGATAAATATATCTGTTGGTCTTTAGAAGTGCCACTAGGCTCCTTGTTTGTTTTGCTGAACTACACTAACATGGCTACTCCTTTGGCACTATGCATATACCCGACAGATGAGGCAGCATTCAGTACTATTGTTAGTCAATTTGGCATGGGGATTCCTAAATTCTGGAGACAGCTCTGACACTGGATAATCCAGGATAAATTGTTAGGACTAAAATTAGTGCAGGTAAAAATAGCCATATTGATTGCTCTCTGGGGAAGTGGGTGGGAATTTTAAAAGGGACTGCCTTAAGTGTCTCCAAGGTACCAATAAACAAGGAGTCCTGTGGCACTTATAGACTAACAAATTTAATTTTTGCTAGTCCTGAACTAGGCTAACACAGCTATCCCTTTGGATCGAAGGTACCAAAGCTGGTATGGATATACGCACCTCAAATAAGTGTAGTGAGGACATGATCTTACAATGAGTCTGCCAAACCTTTTTCAGAATTATGTTGTTGATACCTCCAGGAGGGGCCAGCTAAAGGGGCTGTGGCACCCCAAGCCAAATTTTGATTTGGCACCCCCCGATCTCATTTATGGAGGTTGAAAACGGTTTTCCAAAGTGCATAAATCACCAGCATCTGCCTATTGAAAGTGCACTCTGCTGCAGGTTGACTAACAGTGCCTGAGCTGCTAAGAAAGAGTTGAGGTGGGAGCCAGCCTGATCTACAGGGGGGGCTAGGCACCCCTAAGAACTGTCACCTGAAGCCAGGTCTGTCTCTTGCCTCACAGTAGAGCCGGCCCTGCCTCCAGGTAAAAGAATGCAGCATACAGAAATAGGAAGCGCACCTACCTCAGGAACAGACTTCTATTTTGCAGCCCAAAAAATTGGTCTTTCTAGAGTCAGTGGCCAGATTTCCCAAAGCATGCCATGACTCCTAAGTACAAGAACACTTATGGAAAATGACCCTTTTTGAGCCAAGAGAGATGCACTTTAGATGGTTGCTAAGTGACCAGAACTGCTCTCAGATGTACCTCTCACAAACACACAGAAGCTCAAGCACACGTGTACCAGTGCAGTCCTTTCCCAAGATTAAATCCCATCTCACTGGCAAAAGAAAAACGGATCTTCTATTTCCTACCATCTGCCCCATAATTGATTGCCTAATCAAAGACCCTCTCAAACAAGAGCCAAAATGCTGTAGTAGAGGATGTGCAAGTTTCTAAATATTCCTCCCACGTGGATATGCTTGTCACGTCCTGCAGAACTAGCATGGCAGAGTCATGTCTCCTTGTGAAGAGCCCAAAGCACTATACATGACCTTACAGTGTTCATTCAAATAAAGGGATAGTATATCCCAAAAGATGGAAGATGGTTCTTATTTGTCCATCTCTTTAGCCTCCTGAGCAGAAAGATCTGGGATTTGGCGGCACTTAAACATGGTCCTCTGGCCTGTTAGGCCCATAAGGTAGGAGATCCTGGAGACACAGGAACATGGGTATATCAGTCCAGAAATAAGCTCACAACACATAAATCCAAAATACTTTGTAATACTAACAGCTAATGGTAGCACCCTAAAGGATTAGGAGAAAATATTCATTTGAATGGGTACACTAAATGGTTTTGACAAAATTTGCCCCGTTATGTTTACCTTCCATAAGTTTTCAAACATTCAAGACTTTACAGTCAGGAACATTTGTCAAATAAGTAACTTTGAAACAAATATTTCAGACCATTCATTCAAAATAAATTCTGAGTTCACAGTCAGAGGTATTTGCACCTCAAATCTGATTCAGAGAATTATGTTCAGTCAGACAATGAGTAAAAATATGACCTGATTGCTGATCAATCAAATCATGTTGAATTTCAAATATTTAATACTAACAAGAAGCTGATTATGAAGGAGCTACAGAACACTAAGAATTATTTGACAAATAATTTACTTAACTGGATAAATCTTGCAATATTTATCATGAGTGAATTTCTATTTGAATTCAGAGATGGATTCAATCAAGTATTATAGTGAAACCAAACCAAAGGATGACAACAGTGAGCGGGATGTGGCATGTTTCGATGCATGCTCCAAATCAGGCAGAACAGGGACTTGACCCTCTGTTTTCTATTTCCAAGGCCAGTTACCCTAATCAGATTCCTATAGAACTCCTTTTGTAATGCAAAACCTCCTCAGTTCAAGATTTGTGGAAACAGACCTTTTCTTTTCTTTTCTTCTTTTCAGATGCTGAAGAAATAATTAAAGTTAAAATTTCAACAGCACATTTCTGACCGCCTCTAACTACATCATGCCTTAAAGCACAAAATAAAACTGTAAACATCTGTTTATTCATCTACTCCCTAGCAAATAGTCCAAAGATTTAGACCTTCCTTAGGGCTCAGCAGTTGAACAAATTTTGCAGTGTTGGAGATACTCAGTTACCTAGTACAATATTGTGCAGTAGAAGCTTAGAAGGAACCTACACCAAACAAAATCTTGCTCTGTCCCCACTGCCATAAACCGTAGCTTGATGGCTTGTTGAGCTGCAGCTTTTCCAGTTCCTTTTTCATCAATAGCTCTTGATGAATTTAACATTAGCTATCATACAGACTACAGAGTTAGAACAAATAACCCTTTCATTTACTTAATACCAGCAGCATAGCTATAAAGCTGTAATACTTTACGACTTTCAGGACATAACCTGCAACCACAGACAATACAAATTATATTGTGTTCTTGTGTTTTATTGCTCATTGAGGCCCTCTAAGAGGCTCAGAATTGTTTCATAGTTGAAGAGAGTTGCTCTTTATTCTTCTACCTCACAGCTGAAAAATAGCTTAATTCTGTGACCCAACATGTTATATTTCTTTGTCAAGTTAGCCCCCAAACTGCACTGAGTTCAGTTATTACACAGCGGAAATAGCACTTTATATAGACCTGAGACAGAAAATACCTACACAAATACAATCTCTTCTCTCTAAGTGTATTGTTTACTATGCAAATGGAAAGATGAGTGCCATTTTAGAAAAGGATGTCTGAATAATCTTTTGCAAAGATACCTGCGTTATTTCATGAGCACATTAAAAATTGCAGATGTGTTTCTTAGTATTAGTCTTCTTATTTTAGCTTTTTATTAAGATGCTGAAGAAATAATTTCAATTGCTCCTGTGGTCTCTTAATCCTATCTCTTCTTGTCTTGGCCTAATGTTAGCGAATTTAAAGAAACATAAAGAATGAGCCATGTTTTCTTTAAATGGAAGGTCTACATAAAAAATGAAGATAATAGAGATTCAAGAATTGCTATGGACCAGAGGGAGAAAATGTAAACCAGTCCTGGCTTTTTAAAAGAGGAAAGCCATGTACTTTTATGCTGCACCTGCTGCTGGAGCAGAGCTGTATTTGAAGAGGGCTGCAGTCCGATCTGCATATCAAATAGCTGATTTGCAGATGAGGTCATTCATTTTGTGGTCGTATGTTTGCTGTGTTGGGGATGGGCTGTTGCCTAGCAGTAGGCCACAAAGTCCCAGCAGGTTTCCTGAGTCAGCAGCCCTTCTCCACCCTGGCTGCCCCTGCCCTCCCCCCTTCATTTTGAATTCAAAT
Source organism: Podocnemis expansa (assembly GCA_007922195.1). Lineage (NCBI taxonomy): Eukaryota > Metazoa > Chordata > Testudines > Podocnemididae > Podocnemis > Podocnemis expansa. The sequence continues at coordinate 1,343,054 of ML682094.1, forward strand.
ACAATCTTGACCTTAATAAATAAAACTCTGAAGCATTCAACTAATTTCTAAGTTCAAAGCACACATGATGTATTACGAATTGACAGTTTCTTCTGATGATTTCAAGTCCCTGATTTGGTTACTTTATAAACAAAATACTAATCTAGTAACATTCATGCTATGTGAGTGAAGAGATGACAGATAATGCTTTATTGTATAAACATCATGATGCTGTTTTTGATTGCCGTGGTATATGAGGATGTTCTGTTTGTGCAGTATGGAGGAGAGGATTAAAAGATCAGCACCATATCTACTGAAGTTCATAAGCATGCCAAACAATTCTGTAAAATTAAATCTACTTTTCATGTGCGAATTTCAGTGGATCAGTTATGCTTTTACTGTGTGAATTTTGACAGCCATCTCTTAGTGCTAATACTTATTTGAAACACTTTAAAAGTATATATTATATTTTCAAGAGCAAATTAAATCTACTTATTTGTTTGTTAAACCCAGCGCAGAAAACCGGATGGCGCATAAAATAAAATAAAATAAACAGCCATTATTTCAAACAAAAAAATAGGCAGCAGTGACATGTATAAATTGAGGTACCAAACTGCCTTTAAAAATATCATGCACATATTTTGCAACTTATTTGAAGCCTTTAAATGAGTAGAATTATATATAATGATTTAATATTTTTATTTTAGAAATATACCCTGACACAGGGTATGTCACCAAGTCATAACGAGGCATCCAGGATCCATATTTATTTCGTTTTATAAGTCTTGTTTAAAATATCATTTTTTCCTCCAAAATGATTGAAATGTTTTTGAGAAAGAAAATGGGAGAGCAGAAAACCACCTCACTAACCCTAAAATAAAATCAAACATTTCAGTACAAATTGGATCCTCCATTGCTCAAAGCAAAAGCCTTACAAACATCTATTAGAAGCAGGAAATGTCTAATGGAAAACTTGCAAACATCTGATACATGAAAGGGAAGGCACAAAACAGGAAAGCAAATAGAGGCATGAACAGCTAATTGCTGCAGATGCTATGCAAGTTAAATGAAACACAGCAAGACATCAGCAAGCAAGCACCATGAAACAAGGGTATACTAACCAGCAGTGAAATAACAACAGGAGTACAGAAAAAACTGGCATTTAAAAAATGTGAGTATTAGTTTTAACGAAAGACGGAATGAGGAATATGGTATCCGTGACTGAGTTTAAGAGGGTGTTTTTGAATGTGGCCACAGGCATTCTGGTATATTGGATACCAGCCAATTTGTGTTACACTTATTAAGAGAATTCTTTAAAACTCTGTGCTTAATACAATTTATTTATTTTATTTTTAAACAATTTCCAGGTTTCAGATAAAAGCAAAGATACCATACAAATACCAAAACATCTGTCCACCTACAAATTAATTAGTGTTGAGTACAGATGTTATTTTCCAACTGAAAATTGCATGTAGACTAATTCTAAAGTCATTCAGCCTTCTTAACAAGTACAATTTTGGCAAGTATAAATATATTGTTCAGGAACATGGGTGCTCATTGTGTACTAAGCACCAAATTTATAATTGTTGTAAATGCTTGGAACTACACTAATTTCAGTAAAGTTCCATACTGAATTTGGCGCACAGTGTTCACATAAACTGCCACTTACTTGAATTTGTGTACCAAATTAAGAATAAAAATACATTTACATGAGATGCCCATTGCTGCATTTCTTGCACACTCAAAATTCACAAGTGGGTATTTTTGGCATGCTAAAAAAAACAGTATTAGTTAAGAATTCATGAACATTATTTACAAATATACCAAATAATTTCACAGATCTGATTTTGCAAAAAGAAGTCTTTTTGGTTTAGCTCATGCAAGAGGTGGCCTGGTCATGATAACTAGTTCTGGCCCAAAAAATTGAAAAATAGTTTTGCAGAAGGAATAAATAAAACAGAAACAAAAATGTGAACATTTTTGAAGCATTTGAAATGAAGTAAGGTATTTGTTTAATAAATATATTATTTTAAAAAAAATTGAGTGTTCAAAATTTTGGAATTTGAAATCTCTGAAATTGCAAAATTTCCATTTTCCTAAATTCACTAGATTATTTGGTTTGTCTTTGTTTATAATACAAGCCAATGAATTTCACCATTATTTCCTGTAATGAGTCCTATAACTTGTGTTTGACTAAATATATCCTTCAGTGCGTACATCTAAACTGCAGTCCCAGGGTGTGATTCCAGTTTATGTAGAGAAACGCAACCCAGATTTAATCTAGCTAACTTGGGAACAAGCAGCAGTGAAGCCAGGCCAGTATGCTGGCGGTACAAACCCGCCTGGAACCCTCAGTAATTACTTGCACAGGTAAGTGCTGATGCCATTTAACTTCCAGATGTTGGTTCCTGTTATGACTTTCTCCACTAGATTAAAGAGCCCTTTAGTACCCGGAAATTTCTGCACTGGAAGTTACTTACCTATTATAATGAAATCACTCCTAGTTTCCTCTTTCACTCTTCCCCCCGTCCCCCCATTCTCCCATTCCCATCTTTCATTCTGTTACAAAATAAATCGTGTTCAGGAAAAAAATTTCTTTTCTTCACTTTTTAGTTTATTTTATTTTCACTTATCCTCTTGCTAGTCTGTAATTTTTCCAAAGTTCTCCAAATTGGAGAAAGTTGCAGCAAGGAAAATCTGAAAAACAATGAGTGTGATGGGGCAACACATGTCTAGCAAATAATTAAAAAAAAAAAATTGAAAGTGACATTTTTTCACAATTAAAAACTCCCAGCCTTTTAATTGAAACCACATTTTAATCAAAATATTTTCAACCTTTTAAAATCATCTCTGATAATCATTGTCTTTTCTGTGAGACAACAGTTGCATATATTATTTATATGGAGATATTAAATTTGAACTTTCAGTCCTTCATAATACTTCAGTACAGCAAAGCCTTTAAGCAGGTTTTCTAAGCATCTGTTCCACAAAGCACATAAGCAGAGGCTTAAAGTTAAGCACATTCTTACCCGCTTTGCTTAATAGAATAGGCGTACATAACAGGGTAGTGAAACTTAGTGAAGTTCATTATGACCCAGTGTCCTATAAAGTCTACAAGACTTTGAAGTGTTGTTATTTTGCAGTGACAAGTAGAATGGTAATGATCATGTGACAGTAAGAGTTCCAGACCTGATGTCAATTGTAAAAAGAAGACTCCCTTCTAGTAATTCTGGATAAACTCATTCCCCAATAATGCAACATTTAAAACACACCTCCCATATACCTAAAGAACACTGGAGAACTTATATCCACACATTTACTCTTTCCTTATATGTGTGTGTGTGTGGGGGGGTGTTAAGAGGTGGATGGCTATGTATTGGGTGCATATCACAAAAAAGTTGCCTCTTAAACCAAAATCAAAAAAAAAATATTCTCAATCATATTTGATAGTTCCTGTATCTGGTCATTTTAATTCTAAACATTTGCAGAATGATTATTTTTATCTCTGGACTCTTTTTTTTTCTGGTTTTTCTTTTTTTCCTTTTATTTTCCCACTCTCATTACTGTACTATATTAGGCTTTACATTGTTTAGTAAAATGTTTCCATTTCTGATTATCCAGTGTCAAGTATTGACCAGCCTGACTCCTTGTGCACCCAAAACTCCCAGGGATATCAGTAAGAAATATAGGATTAAACCCTTTTGTTGGTAGCCTTTTAAATAATACCTTGTGGCCTATTAAGGGGTAATAAGCAACAATCTATAGTCATAGGCACTTAACAAATGAAGATAGAAGACAATTAAACTGGAGTCTTAAAAGTAAGATACTATATTCCATGAATAAAGATGACATAATTTGACCCCAGATAGGTATCATGAATTCTAAGATTTTTCTCTCAGTAGTAAATAATCTTATGCACTGTTATTCTTTAAAATAGTTTATAACATGAGCTTCATAGACAACAACAACAATAATAATAACCCAATATTTCCAAGCTTTCAAACCCTACACTTACTTCCTGAAATTATCTAAGGTTCACCAATTCTACTATGAAACAGATAATGATGAAATAAAAATAATGTACATACATTTAATTTATGTAGGACTGATAAGGTCCAAAGAAACCAGGAACTGTCATTGTGTGTAGTAAGAAGCCCATACCTGCTTACATGTATTCACTAGCGTATAAATATCAGCCATTTTTATGTATACTCGCACCAAATGCAGAATGGAGCTGCATTCATTCCAACATGTCAGCCCATCTGCTTTTCAGCCCTTGTAGAAGGGCTGCTTCTACTCATGCAAACATCCCCTTGTTTACCACAGGCAATTTTCAGAAATGTTTTCTTTGCTTTATAAAATGGAAGAGAAAATCATATTTCTTAAATGAGATCAAGAAATACAAGGCTTGAGCTGCATGCGACACTTTAGAAAGCTGCTCGGCATTCAGGGGTTAGCCTGGGTGGAGAACGATGCTGTTGTCTCACAAAGGACTCATGTTGCGCTGAATCTTTGATTAAAGGACAAGTGGCTTTATTAGACCCCTCGTTGTGCTTACATTCAGCTCATGCAATTTGTACAAAATTTCTGAGTGATCCCTTTGTGAATATGGACCCCAACTGAATCAAAGACAAGCTCCTTTTTCCCCTTATTTTTCTGCTATCACCCTTTCAGTTAGTCTGTTCACCAAGCAGTCTGAGATTAGGAAAGCTAATCACTGTGGAGCTAAAAATCTAAGGAATGGAAAACTCCAGAAATAGATGTGGCTTTTGGTGTCTTTTACACTTGCCCTGTAAATTCTGTGGTGTTCCCTATATAAATGGTGCATAGCCATGTGCTTTTCCTAATAGGATTTATGCTTGTCAGCTTTCTATATACCCTGCCACATTACATAAAGGGAGCCCCAGAGTTCCTGCTGTAACCATGGCCACTCTTAATTCTCTATCATTGGCAAATTTCTCTTGGTGTAAAGGCAATGCAAATGGGAGATGCATCAGCAGATACAAAACCTGGGAGTTCTGCATATTATTAAGCAAATGGATGCTTACTGAAATCCATGTGAATTTGTAGATATTCTCTGAGAACAGGTTTTTTTTTTAAGCAAATTCTCTAAATTTCAACATCTGCAGCTTTGAAAACAAAATAAATATAAGCCTCGATTAAAACCCATTTTTGTCAAATGTCACACAAGCTTCATGCAGGCTCTGGAAGCAGAATTCTTTATGCATCTGCCCAAATTGAAAAGGTTATTCCACTGTCTTCAAGATGACTCTTGAGCTGAAGGCAGAGGCAAGGGTTGCTGCCCTGAAAGAAGGGGAGTTGCTAGGAGATAAGTCCAAGATTTCAGACCGCATTGGTTGGAGTTATCTCTAATTGACAGCTGCTTACCCTAAGGGTCTAATTCTAACCTTGAGACCAAATCCATAATGAGAGGGCAGCTTTCCTTCACCCGTGTTTTTTGGCTAGGGCAAGGAGATTACTGCAGGCCTGTTCTTCTCTGGTTTTTGTTATGCTTCTTTTAGTGAAGCAGCCCTATGAGAGTTAGAGCCTGCTGTGCTTTCTGAGGCTATAGTTTGCCTCAGTGAGCCCCTGTCTGATTCATACCACCTGAATAAACTTTCAGTTACACTTAGGATGGTCTCACATAAAAAAGAAAAGAAGGGGGAGAGAGGCAAAGAAAACTTCTTTTAACTTAAAATGATTTAAGGGTTTATTATTTTTTTAAACAGATACTGTACTGTATGTTGCACTGTTAACCCTTTTTCAGGGGGTCTTAAACTGTCATTGTTAGCTTCAAATTAAGCCCATGCTGTTAGCAAGTTGCTGTTATTTAGGACTTGAAGCCAAACAAAGAGTAACATTGAAATAAAAAGATTAACAGAGCCTAGAAAATAAGATATTTTTATGTGACCAGATGTCTTAGGGTGCTGATTCACATAGAAAGCCACTTGGAAAAGTTTGGCTTGTATTTTAAACAGAAGTTACCTATAAACAACTCAACAGTAGAAGATAAACTTAACAAGGCAAAATTTGCCCTTAGTTCTATTGGTATAAATCTGGAGTCCCCACACCGAACCCAATAGAGTTGTTCTGGATTTATGCCTCTATCAGTGAGAGCAGAATTTGGCTCCACACTTAACTTGGGGGCACTTGGTAGATAATTTTTTTTTTTTGTCTCAGGGCAGAAGGTCACTGAATTAAGTTTAATGGACACCTAAACATGAAGCTAAAACAATGAACAGAATAGAAAGGTTGGAAACACATTTTTTTCTTAAGAAAATAATCCTATGAGTTCTTGAACCTTAAAGGTTGCCATTTCCTGTCAATGAAAATTGCATGTTTTGTAATGCTATTAGATGGGAAATATGGTTTAGTATTCTAAATAATAATGAAATATGCCAACTGCAGCTGCTGTCTGTAAAATGAGTAATAAAAATGAGAGGTGATACATAAATACTTGTCAGATGGTGTGAATTCTGGTGGACGGTATTTCACAGGCAGCCTTAGAGTCTGATGTCTTTTACTGTCATTATGCACAGAACAGATCTAGCCTGGGCAGAAACGGAAGCACATATCTCCCTCCTTGTTCACACGTCTGGCCCTTGGCAAAACTACCTCTAAGGGTATGTTTACATTGAAGCAGGAAAGAGTAATTTCCAGCCTGAGGAGTTTGATAGCATGCTGGGTCATGCACCTTTCCTCAGCCCTCTGCCATGCTAACTTAGCAACTAGCTCAAGGCACAAGAGAAGGTAGCTGGTCTGGGTCTTGATTACCTGAGGAGAGGCAACTGTGTGTTGGCACAAGCTAAACAGCCTGGGGGTTGAGATCAATTAGACCATGAGCTGCAGCTGCTTCAATGGCCCAGTAAGGTTTATAAGCCCCAGAAAAGTTGTGTGACTAGAAGGAAAAAGAGTTAGGGGGAATGTGGTAGTTATTTGGCTCTCTTCCAGTAATAGCTAGCCCAGACAATAAGCTGTAGAGGGAGGGGAAAGTGTATTTTTGTTGCAAACAGGCCATTGGTAACTGAGTCCCTTGTGGTTCAGGGTGGGATAAAGAGGGGATGGTGAGTGGGCACAATCCTACCAGGAAACATACTGGTGCTAGCTCTGAGCAAGGTAGAGTGCTACAATTAGAAGTACAATTACTGCAGCCTAAGAGGCAGGAGGAGCTGATCACTTCATCCAGATGTGAGGCAATTCATCTTAGACTACCTAGGGAGTTGACTGAGGAGATTCCTGAGTCATCAGAGATTATCTTCTAGAAGTCATAAAAGATGATAGAGGTGTCAGTGGACTAGAAAAGGGCAAATGTGTCTGCATTTCCCTTGTATTGATTAGTAATGTTGGGAATTAGACCAATTAATATACAGATTTATCTTCAGTAACTGGAAAGAAAATAGAACAAATTAAGCAATCAATTTACAAATATTTTAGAAGATAAGGTGATAAATAATAGTGAACATGTATGTGTCAAGAATAAATCTTGTCAAACAAAGTTGACATCTTCTTTTTACTGGGCAACAAGCTTTATATATGAGGGGAAGCAGTGAATGTGGCATATCTTGACCTCAGTAAGGCTTTTGATACAGTTGCATGTGGTTTTCTCAAACAAATTGGGGGAATAAAGCCTAGATGGAACTACTATAAGATGAGTTCATAACTGGTTGGAATACCATTCCCAGAGAGTAGTTATTTGTGATTCACAGTCAAGTGATGGGGGCATATCAAGTGGGGTCCCACATGGATCAGTTCTGGATCTGGTTCTGTTCAATATCTTCACTGATGATTTAGATAATGGCATAGAAAGTACATTTTTAAAGTTTGAAGATATCAGATGGGAGGGGTTGCAAATACTTTGGAAAAACTGGAGGAAAGGTCTGAGGTAAATAGGATGAAATTTAATAAGGATAAATGCAAGGTACTTAACTAAGGAAGGAGCAATCAGTTGCACACACAATGGGAAATGACTCCCTAGTAAAGCATAATGCAGAAAGCTATCTGGAGGTATTAGTTTATCACAAGATAAATATGAACCAACTGTGTAATACCATTGCAAAAAACATACATCACTCTGGGATGTATTAGGAAAAGCCAAGAAGTAATTTTTCTACTCTACTCCATGCTGTTTTGATTTCAACTGGAGTATTGTGTATAGTTCTGGCACCACATTTCAGGAAAGATGTGGACAATCTGGAGGAAGTCAAGAGAAAACAAGACCTATGAGAGAAGATTGGAAAAAAAATTGGGTCTGGTTACTTAGAGATGTACAAACTGCAGGGAGATATAATAGTTCTCAATGACATAAAAGATTGTTACAAGGAACAGGTAGCAAAATTGTTCTACTCAACCTTTCAGAGTAGGACAAGAAGCAATGGACTTAAATAGCAAAAAGGGCAGTTTAGGTTGGTCATTAGGAAAAACTTGCTGTAAGGTTATATAAAATACTGGACTCAAATTACTAGTGAGATTGTGGAATCATGGGAGACTTTTAAGAGTAGGTTAGACAAGTGCCTGTCAGGGATGGTCTATTAATGGTTGGTCCTGCCATAAGTGCAGAGGACTGAACAAGATGACCTACTGAGGTTGCTTCCAGCCTTATGGTTCTGTGTCTATGGTCTCAGACGGCTCACATTTGGGGCAGCTAGCTCACCTGTTACTTTCCCTGCTGCAGCTACACTACTGTTTTTATTTAGGGTTACCATGCACTGGGGTTTGTGCAGACAGAACCACTTTTCTAAGCATCCTATGTCTGTTTGGGTGGAATTTTCTAATAACAGGCAATGTTCCCAATTCATTTCTCCTCTACCTCTGCAGCTGATTAGTTCACTCCCCTGCAAGTCATAGCTGCCAGATCCTACCAACACAAGCCCAGGCTCTCAGCATGGGGAGGGGATCCAACAGGCTAATAATGACTGACAGCTGTCACTGCATCCTTGGCTTGTGCCAGTCACCTTGCCACCATGTAGGGAGAGATGCTGCCCCCACTTCCAATGTGTGCCCCTGCCACAGTACCTCCCACCACCCACAAATGTATCCTGCCAGCTCCCTCTCTGACTCTACTTCCTCTCCCTTCCCTGTCAATATTGTCATTTTTTGAGAACCTGAAATATGGTAACCCTATTTTTATCAGGATAACTCAGTCACAGTTAGCATGAATGTATGTCCTTGAGCTGAAATTTACACTTCCAACTCCAGTGTACACCAGGGGCTTAGCCATCGGTGGACCCAGGTGCTCCAGGGCCTACTCACTTGGCCCTGAGGCCTGCCCATTTTAGCACCTAGCAATGGCACAAACTTTGCCACTACAGCCACTGTGCCTCACAGCTGTGAGTGGAGCTGAGGTACTGGTGCCTTTGCCCCACTTGCCTAGCCAGCCTTGTGGCTGCTGCAATGAAATCCATGCTGCTGCCAGCTGGGGTGCTGTGCCTTGCCCCCACCCTCAGGAAGCAGCCACCAGTCACACGACTGCACTCGCAGAAAACAGCGGCTCACTACTCCCCTGCAGGGCTGTAACTACAGCAGGGCTAATGGGGCTTTGCCCCAGGTGTGCTGGAGTGGCTCAATAGAGCTACTCTATTAAAGGGGGCATTTTGTGCCACCAGCCCCAAGCGCCACTAATTTCAAGGGGCGCATTCTGATTGAAGCATGCCCCAGGTGCTGAAACAGAGCGTTACTTTTCTGCTCCCCTCATGTAGACATATTGAAAATGAGAAGTTAAGTTTATTCTCCCTAACTGATACATCTTTAGCTTCTGCTGCTCGTGCCATTTGTGGTGGTGGTGTTAATAGTGTGAACACTATTCCACCGGCAATTAGACAAGATGACAAGCTTCACCTAAGCTGCGCAGTGCTACCACTAATAGTGATGGTTTGAAATTTAGCAATAGTTTTCCTTGGGAACATGCAGTGTGCTGTATTGAAAGTAAAGTCTATTGGTTAAATTCACTGCTGAACTATAGCTGAATAGCCAGATTCCAATGGAGGGAAAGAAGGTCTTGTGGGGAGAATCAGTATGGGAAGGTGGACAGTAATACATGGTGAAAAGGAAAGGCTTGGCTCCTAACAGTTCTGCAAGGAGTATGTTAAAAAAAAAAAAAAAAGGATCACGCAAAGTTCCCAGAAAAATCAACACAGTTATGGTGGCTGATGGCACCTGAAAGTCAGCTAGCAACTGAACACGATGGCATATGTTTGCATGCACACTACCTATCTGAGGTACTTATGGCTCCTGGTGCCTCATCATCACATAGCATTTGAGAACTTCACAATCTGCTCACATTATCCCTGCGATATAGGGAAGTATTACTATTCCCATTTTACAGATGGGGAGCAAAGGCCCAGAAAAATGAAGTGATTTGCCCACAGTCATACACTGTCAGTGACAGCTAGGAATTGAACCCATGTCTCCAGTTAGTGACATAACCCCTGGACCAGCATGCCTGGCACACACATGCTTGACACCGATAAATCCCTATTCCAATTTTGGTGTTTAGTTAACTAAGTATAGTTACTCAGCACAGCAATACCAGTGCTGCTTCTGAAATTCAGAATCCGTCAATTAATCAATGATTGATGTCACCCACTCTCAAACATTTTTACGTTGTCTCTAAATAAAAGTTTGAATATAGGTCAGTGACAGAGTTCAAATATAATGTATTATAACAACATTTTGTTCAGCTTTTATAAAGTTGTATTTATTGGAAAACTTGTAATGGGATTAACATCTGAAGCAGTTGGAATGTGTGTGGTAGAAGGACATCGAAGGGCCAATATGTTGAAAGTAGAGCTGGGAATCAGCACAGCTGAATTCTTTTCTTGGGCAAGTCACCTAGTATATTTTTGTAATGGTGCTTAACCACCTCAGAATACTACTTTGAGATTTGCAGAAGGGAAGGAAAGGCAAAGCAGTGCAGAAAGCGAAGCAGTATTTAATTTAAAGATTTCAGGGACACGATAAGATTGAAGGCACTGTTGTGGCATGCATTATTAATGCACACAAAGAAACAAAGGGGCATAAAAGACACTTCCTTACTCAGCTTTCTTGATTCTGCTCCTGTTCCCCATACCCCAATATGCTAACTGGTGCATCTAAAGCAAACTTTGGCACAGAGGGGTATATCAGATGCATCAAGAATAAGGCTAGCAAAGTTTACATCCCTCTCTGGAGTAAGCGGAGGAGACTTGGCATCAGATAGTGATTCTCCGAGTCACTCATAGGCACATAAACCTTCTGACTAACTGACAGAAGTGCTGAGTTCTACCTAACCCTTATAGCAGGTGAGTAACACCTGGATTGTTGTTCACATTTCAAGTGTTCTGCTTTCCTCAAGACATACCTCACTACTCTACAAAAAACACAGTTAAAAACAGGAGGTGGATTATAGCAGAAAAACAAATTATTTTTTCTTTAATAAATAAAAAAAATGGAAATACACAGGTGGGCTTTTATTCAGCTCTCGCTGAACTAAATGAAAATGTGAAACATCCGCTAATTTTATAACTGTGGCTGTCCTGTACTTTATTGGATTATATGGACATCTGAAAAGGAAAAGTTCTACTTTAGTAAAAACCTAGAAATAAATATGCATTTGCTCAAAACTGTCTTGCTGTATGTCTATACTGATGGTACCAAAATCACCACTGTCAGCTCAGCGTTTTGGGAGCTCTTAGCAGCAAGTCTGAACTCACTGCTGCACTCCCAGAAGTTGATTCCATAAGACCTGGCCCCCAGGAGATGTACAGGCATTTGTGGTCAGCTTTCCTGAGTGTGTGCTGGTGGCTAAGAAAGTCACCAGCATTTATGCAACGTATTTGATGTGCCTTGGGTAAATGCCAGTCTACTGCCGCCGAAAACATGGCTCAATGTAGACTGGGACTTGATTTTTTGTCTGGTGCTTACTCTGCACAGTAGGGAGAAATTTTGCTTTACATATTTTATGGTGTTTGATCCTCCTTTCAACAGTACAATTTCCTGGCCCTCTTATGGCAATATGTTAATATAACAACATACTAATAAATAATTATAGTAAAGCTAAATCTGATTAGGAAACAAACAAAAATGTGCTTTTAATCCATGTTAGCTATTTGGGAAGTAGTCAGTTTACCAGCCTTCTCCCCTCTGATACATACATGCACAAATTTCTCTAGCAGGTGCTGACAAGCAAGCAGTTTATACCTTCTTTGGTCATTCTAGATGTCATTATATTTACCCTGATTTCAGTTGCTGGAAAGTTTACTTCTTGTACAACTTTCTGTTTTGGTTTTGCTTTTTAAACCATCATATATAATTTTCTGCCAGAATCAATGCATATGCTAACTAGTTTTAACTAGTTTCCAAAATTCTGTGCTTCGAAAAATAATAATTTGGTGATTTAAGATCTTAGTCTACCAAATGCAGACTTATTAGTGCACTAGGGGTCTATTCAAAACCCAGCTTTTCTTGCAATAGGAGCCTTTCACAATTGGTAATGAGCACAGATTCAGAATTGTTTGTGAGCAGCTGCCTAGTAGGTAAGAGCTTGTTTGGATTCAGTTGAACAGTGTTTTTAGAAGCAGTTACTGACCCCTGACCCCTCCTACAGACTGGGTTGATGGGATTAGAGAAAGCTAGCGTTCAGTTTACACTTGGCTATAACAAGCTGGCAAGAGAGAACATACTTTTTAATTATCAAGTTACACCTCTGCCAAAGTTTGTCTGTGAATTTACCAGACGGGTCAATGAATGATAAGCAACGAAGCTAGACACAGGATAATAGCTACATTATAAAACAGACTTGCAAAAGATATAATTAATATAATTATGTAATTCTCTCTCTCATTTTTTTTAGAATTTGCAGCTTTATACTGAAAGTTTAATGCATGTATTATATAGACACACAATCCACAGAAGGGAGAGTGTGTGTGTGTGCGTGCGCGTGCGCGTGTGCGTGCGAGCGCACACAAAATAAAATAGGTTTTGGGTTACTTATAAGACCTGAAAAAATACAGGTGAAGATTAAAAAATCTAAATCAAGATATCATTTCAAGCATTAAAAACAAATTAAAAATTTTAAAAACTGTTGCTCTACAAATCTCAGGCCAAGGGAATAAAGAAATATTTACTCTAGCTGAATAGAGTGTGCGAAGACTTGCCTAACTGTTTTCAGTTATGAGGAGACCAGTGGAGTATTATTTAGCTGAAACAATTAAAGATTAGCTGTGACATAATCATAAAAAAAAATTCAAATGCTTTCAAGAGAGATGGTAATTTGACTTCAGCCTTCCCAGGGCTGGAACCTAAACAACTGCTCTGATTTGCTGTTACTGTATGACCTGATCCTATGTTTTATATACCCTTGCATTTATTTTCATTCCATTGTGTAAGTTTCCCCATCTTCAAAGCATCTGATGAAGTGGGATTTTCTCCTACGAATGCTCATGCAAAAAATAAATCTGTTAGTCTTTAAGTGCCACATGACTCTTTTTTTTTTTTTTTTTTTTGCTGAACTAGACTAACATGGCTGCTGCTTTTGAAAATGTCTTTATTAATTAAAGGTAATTCAGTATTAAAATGTTTAGTTACATGGATTATACTTTGGTTTTTTTCTCTGTAAAGAAAGTTACTGTTTGGAGTTGGCTAAAACACGTGGTTAAAATCATCCTGCATAATTTAGCCATAATCTGATATGTTTAAAAACCACTGTTTTCTTAAAGTATTTTGATTATTGCAAGAAAATTTGCCCTTTCATTGAGCTTTTCATTTAATGATCTCAAAATCACACAGAGATTCATATTGCTAACTCAAGGTCATGCAGGTAGTCTGTGGAACAGCTGGGCATAGAAGACAAATGTCTATATTCCTAGGCATATGCTAACCCCTTAAGATTTCTGTTGGTCTAATGTAGTCCAAACCATAAGTCAAGGTTATGTTGTGGACTAGATTTTATCTAAATTAAAAGAGAATGAGGTCTTTGAGTGGCCATGGTACTTACTAATAGTGCTGAAAGGTTGAAAAGCATAGACTTATTTATATAGGGTCTCAAAATTCTGCATTTGTTCTGAGATTCTTCATGCACAAAGCAGAATAGTTTCATAGGTGTTCCCACTGGCATTCTCATTGTCAACTTGGATTTTGAATCTTTACCAGCACAATCAACAGCCACACTTTGCAAGATGTACAGTTAATGTGATAGTATAAGGAATAGAGAAGATGATCTTTACTTGGGCTGGGAATCAGGAAATTTAGGGTGAAATCCTGGCCCCACTGATGTTGTTATTCCTGCTTTTGCCATAGATTTTATTTACAACCTATTGCAAGTCACCTAAGGCCTGATTAAATTCAAATGAAATCAGTGGAAAAATTCTCATTAATTTCAGTGGGCTTTTGGATCAGGCCTTCAATCTTTCTGTTCCTCGTGTGTAAAATGGGGATAATGATGTTTCCTCATCTCACAGGACAGTTGTGAAGATCAATTATTTTATGCTTGTGTGGTTTCTACAATAATAAGCTTAATACAAAAAAGAAAACCCGTATAAACAAATAATTGATATGTGGTATTGAAGGCTGGCCAAGGCTCTCTGAAAAACTTATGTTCCAAGTTGCAGTTGGGGAATGTTGGTATATTAGCCTCACAAGGGCACCTCATTGGCTTACAGAATGGATCTCTCTACTTCCTGAGTGTATTAGTGTGGAGTTATGAAGGGTAGCCTGAGGAAGGTTGCAAAAGATCCATCGTCATGTTGCATATATATCATTGACATGGCATAGAGATGACTGAGGCTGGTGTAGTAGTACTAAGAAGTGGAGAGCTGTGTTGCAAAACCGGTCACCGAGGTGATGCGGTGTGGATTTCAACTTCCTATCTCTCATTTTTCCTGTACAGAATCCAGTTACTGTACTCAGGCTTTAGGCTGGTGAAGTGGTTTTTACCATTGGCCTCTTAGATGGCTCTTAATTGATTTTAACATGCAAAGGCAAGACAACATAACAACAAAATGAGTAGATTTTGCTTAAATAAATTGAATTATACCTCCTTCTCCATAAAACACTAGTTCATCATAAGCAGTCTCTGTAATATTCAAACAATTTACAGCTTTTATTGTAGTTCAGGGGAAGTGCATTTTTTAAGTATGTTAGTATGTTATAAATAACCTCTATTGTTCATATGGATTAAAATGTTTGTCCACATTCTGCATTTCAGTATACATACACATTATGGATAAATTCAAAAGCTATTTTAGAGACAGAGCAATAGGTCTTCATGTAATTTTACCCAGGCATTCTTAGATAACATATTGGTATATTCTGAGTAATAATTGAGGAGTGTTGGGTTACTTTGTCATTTGGTTCTCCTTTGACAGTGTTTTATGAGTTGAGTATTCTCTGGCATACACTTTATTAGATTGAATTTATCTTGCTATCACTATGAAGGCTCCACTTTTATTCCAAAGGAAATCTTACTATCTCATTTCCACAGTGCCAGCACAGCAATTTCTGACATAATTACATTTACTATTGTTTGCGACAGTTCTGTTTGAATGTTAATGTGGGCTCCCTAAAATATAAAATCATTGTTACTGATCTGGTTGAGCACACCCGCTTGGCTACTTACCAGAGAGGTGTGAGGGGAATCCCAGCCTTTGGATCTCCAGATTTTTTAAGTGTGTGGAATAAGAACAGAGTTCAGACACTGTCACAGTGTTAGGGTCTTTAGGCACACCCTTAAAGTGCAGACTCTCTGCCTTACACCCCTGAGAGCTGTGACCATGTGTTCCATCTATTTAGCCTTTCGAACCAGTGCTGCCTCCTAACTTCCCTTATAGCTTAAATATGCCCTTTCCAGAATACCACCTGGTGTGAGCCCTCTGGTTTACCTCTTCAGGAGTCACATTGTAAATGTAGCACCTAACACACAAAGGTACTTTGCACAGATTCTAATATACTCTTTACTTAATCACACAATAGATACAGAGATCCATACAAAAATAGTAAACCCCACATGTATTACTTCTCTCCTGCTCACCCTTCCCTTGGAAGACCATCTGTGTTCAGATAGACATTGCTCTCTCCTTGTCTTATCCAGTTCCTGCAGTTCCCTCACTCATCTTAAGTTTCTGGAAGATGGTTGAAGAGAAACCAAACAGATCAGCTATTGCTCTAAAATCCTTTTGTTAGGCAGCTTCTGGATCAACCTCTCTAGTGATCCCAGATGCATCCCATGTTACTTCACTGTTAGGCAACTCTCATCCAATAAGCCAGTTCTCTAGTCAGAAACTAGTATTTTGCCTTGAATGGTTACATTTCAATTCTTGGGCACTTAAGTAAACAACCCTCTTCTGTTATCCCATTACCACTAAATTTTGGAATCTTAGCCCAAAATGAGGGTAACAGAGTAACCAAAGACGGTAAAGAACCTCGCATCCAAAATAGCCTGTTGTCTGTCATACTGACCTAAACCAAATGGCAAGGAATGTCTTCAGTGCTCCCCTCCATTTGTTAAATTTCTGCATACTTTATTTTTAATTGCATTTGTAGCCCATTTCATGACTTTGATGCATGATTTGCTTGCATGTTTTATCCCTATCATATCTAAGACAATAAAGTTGCACACTAGGATCTTAAATCTGTATTTATTTATGCCATATGTATTCAAATAAAAAAAAACTAGTTTCCTTTAAGCATACAGACACTTGTAATTTTAAGAATAACTGAAATGTACTAGCATGGAGATATTGAGCTGTGCACCAACATTGGATGGACCAGTGTTAAATAATGTTGCAGTGGGTGACAACTGTAGAATGTGAATCCTAGTCCTTTAGATCTAAAGGTCACTTTTCTTGCCTTTGCCCTTGGAAAATGAAGCACAGTGTCAGAGAGATCCAAAGACTGGTCAATGGCATTTTCAAGTGATAAAATAGCAAGCGATGTCAGTCTCTCGTCAGACATCATTGATCAAAGATATGTTTTAATGAGCTTGAGCTTTGAAAAGCTGAGCTCACCTCTCATGACTGTGACCAGCAGCGTGAGCAGACTCCTCAAAGCTATCCAAACATTAGGAAAAATATCCTTCAGCTCTGAATCATGAATTAATTAAAGAACTTCTTCAAGAAAACTTGTATTCATCAGAAGAGAAGACAGTCTGGAGGGCAGAGCTGAGGTGATGGGAAGCTCGGAAGAGAAATTCAAGAGGGAAATTTTCCTTGTTTGTTGACACTTCGTGAATGTGCATCACAGAAATGAACTAGAAAGCTGGGAGTGAAGAGTGTTTCCTGTGTGGCAAAACGTGACGGATGTTGTTCAGTTTGACATAGAGGTCTTCTTCACTGACATCCAAGCATTCTGCATGTGTCAACATCCAGTGAAGGGCTGTACAATTATTCAAAGGTGTTTTCCTGTCTGCCAGCAGCTTAATAAGGTCATACAAAACCCCTCACATTTTTAAATTGTGCTTCATTTGTTTGAGTATTTCTTCAATGGATATTTAAGAAATGTCAACAAGCGAGGGAAAAAAAAACATCCCTCTTGAATTTTTCTTCCGAGCTTCCAATAACCTCAGTTCTGCCCTCCAAACAGTCTTGCCTCTGATGTATATGGGTTTCCTTGAAGAATGGTCTAATCCTAAATTTTCACCATTTTTTTTTAACAGTGGTAGCATCTTCAAATCTGTTGTCTCTATAGGCCGCAATAAAATCAAGGGGGTTTCTCCTCAAAGTAGAAGCAGTTGTGATGTTTGAAACAGTTTACTTTTGACATTTTTATTTTTCCATTTGTCACTAACAACAGAAACAGCACTCTAAGCCTGGTCCCCCCCAACCTTAGCACCCCAGGAGGTTCCCTGGGTTGCCTGCCCCCAAAATTCGGCACTGCAGATGGAGAATTCATAAATTCACACAGACTTCAAAAACCATTCAGACAGATTTCCCAAATCATCATCATAATTATGTTTTTCACTGTTAATTAGTAGACAGAAAATAATCTTGATCTAGGATTTCTTTAGTATTGGCGTCTCTTGTTAGCTCAGTGTGTGTATATACAAGTGTGTGGGTGTGTGTGAGAGAGAGAAAATACAAGATAATACATTAAGACAGCACAGATGTCTGGAAGGAGGAATCTTCTATATTAAAATAGCCCACAATAGGCCTAAAACTATTTGCTATGAGGGGTCCTTGGTTTTCTTAAATACTTTGCAGTACTAATGTGTTATTTGCTGAACTCTGTTTGTATAGCAATATGACATTACAGCACATTTAAAATATCCTTACTTTATTATTTTTCTCCTGGTCAAAAAGCAAATGACCGGAATCTATAATCTCAAAATATTACAGTGTTATATATTTTTTTCTGTTCTATTAGATTTAAGATAAAGTATTCATATTAATTGGCAGCATAACTCATGGATGTGTAGTATTTATAACTAAACCTCTTAAGCGGTGTTGTGGAATAGCTGACTACTTTAGAGGTTTCTAGATATATTACAGTTAAATATAAAATGGTTAGTCTGCCAGCTTTTCAATTATGCTAGAGATACAGTGCGAGTATAGTCAGATGGATTAAGTGTCTAGAATCCTCAATGGTTCAGATTGTCCCTGATTTCCCAAAGCTCATAAGGTTGACCACTGATGTCAGTTAGGCTGGATTACTCACATATTTAAAATTAAGGATGTGCTTAAGTGCTTTCCTCGATAGAACCAATATGGGGGAAATGATAATGAAGAGCTTTAAGATCTTCAAATTAAAACATTACAGGGGTCCCATGCAATTCAATGAGAACTGGATCAGGCCCTATAAGAGCTAAATAGAAATAGCAATTGATAATTCTAAAGGAATGTAGATATTGCCTTGGGATGTGATAAGTGGAATTTTTCTTGTGAATTAATGCATTGTGAAGTTGTGTATCCACAGTGATGTACATCATCACAAAATACAGTATTTCAAACAGCATGTCACTATTGTGCAAGTGAATAAAACATCTCCTGATAAGTAAATTACCTGTGAAGCTTTCAGAACAGGAGCTACAGTTGTTCACCATAATACCCACCTGGCTATATTCAGAAAGTTTAAAATATCTTCAGTCAGAGAACAGGTTTTCACAGGTAGTGCATACCGAGAGTTGTTTGCTTTGTGCAGTGTTTTAAATCTGCCACTAATGCAATAAGTGGGGAAGTTGAAAACTAAACAGTATTATTAATGGTGACAGAAAGCTTTTAGCCTGGCTCCCCATACCGTGATGAATGTTATTTATTACATTTTACTTGTTGCTTTAAACTTTCCCTGTCAGAGTGAATCATTGATATAGGGGAGGAGGGACTAGATTAAAGACAATGTGATCTGTTGAGTGGTAAGATCCTCTAATCAAAAAACATATTGGAAAAATTAAGCAAGAACAACTGCTAGGCTAGATCATTGCTGAAAATATTTGTTTGCCAAAAACCGTCATGGTTATACCGAACCCTCATAAGGAGCCAAGATACAGTCTGCCCTTTAGGTGTTCCCCTAAGACCTAAAGAATAGTGTTCCTTGTTTGAAACCTGTTGTCTGGTGATTGATGATGAAGATTAATTCAGTTACTTATTAAATGTGGAATCCAATTCAGAACCCAGACAAGTTTGCTGATGACTCTTTTTTTAGAAACTATCTCCCTCTTTCTTTAATGACCTTGATCCCTTCTTTCATGGCAAAGTTACCGTTATTTTTAAAACAACAATTAGCGCCTCAAGTATCAGGGACATTTCTTTGATATGTTTATATACTTCTTTTATGAATGTCACTTAGTAGTATGGATAGACAATATGGAATGGCCACTTAATTTGGATAAAATGAAAACTTCCCTCCATCAGAGAGAGCTTCTAAACTTCATATTCACCTCAGCTGCATGCTTTGAGGTTCAGAGATACTGTATCTGTTCCAAAGGGCTAGCCATATTGGTCTAGTCAAGTAAAACAAACAAGGAGTCCTATGGCACTTTTAAAAACTAAAATATTTATTTATCTCATGAGCTTTCATGGGACAAATCCCACTTCACCAGACTCTTGAAGATGAAGAACTTACAGAATGAAAGGCAAATAAGTGCAGGGAAGTGTAAGTCATAGAATCAGGTCAGACTGTTGCAGCAAATCAAAGCAGTTGTTTAGATTCAAACTGTGGAAAACAGCACATAGACCAGCACTTTCCAAGCTTTTTAGGAACACAGCACACTTCAATGTGACAAACAATTCCACAACACCTCTGCTTTTTTCAGCTAATTGATTGCTCCTAAATGTCACATTTACTGTGATTACAATCTTAGGAAAGATGTCTGCAACACAGTTCAAACACTAAGCTAAAGAAGGATCAAATTCATCAATGTTTGAAATCAGCCAGAAAAAAATCATGTCATTTCAGTTTTGCCTTTTGGCCACATATGTTTAGAATGTTCACATTTTAGAATTGAAAGACTGATACCTCACTTTTAGTTTGATGATGATTTTTCACAAGTTTTATGGGTTGTAATTTTTGAATATTGTTTAAGATGAAACTAATTGTTTTACATTAATTTTCATTACCTTTGGTCAAAATTGCATTGGCACACATAGACAGTTCTCATGACACACTGGTTGAAAACCACTCATATAGAGGGAGATGAGGTCAAATCACCAGTCGTAGTAAATAAAAACCCTGAGATCCCTATTTAACCCTAAGGCAACAGTGTCAACTCTGCATATGAATTCCAATTCAAGCATCTGAGGAAGCAGGATTTTCTTGCATGAAAGTTCATGTGATAAATAAATTTGCTAATCTTGAAAAGTGCCACCAAACTCCTTATTTGTTTTAAAGATGTCTGTGCAATTTTTCCCTATTGTTTTTCATTTTTTGTATCTCTCTTCACTTTCTGACCAAGCCAAAGGACTCACAAGGTACAGATGTTCTCAGATACCTTGATAAGGAACACTCATTAGCTAAGCATTTTATACAGAATAGATGACAAATTCATGGGTGAAAATTGGGTCTCATTACAGTCAATGGCAAAACTCCCATTGTCTTCAGTGGACCAGGATTTCACCTCATGGGAAAAATTGCTATCATGAGGTTTCCAGTCTCATTTACTGAAATAGTAGATGTAGATCAACTGCCAAATTTCTGTGTTCAAATTTAGAGCTGAACTTGGTATTGTTTTGAGTTTGCCTGTTTCTATCCAATGCCTTTTAGTTGAATAGACATCTCTACTTCATTTGTTTTCTCTTTTACTGTAAATGGTATTGTCCTGTGTTTCTGTTCTGGAGCGTGACATATGATCATTTATAAGAGGCTACTCAAAGATCAGTTTTCACAATAAAGCTAACAAATCTCACAGCATACCTGGAATTTAGCAAATACCTTAGACTTTTTATGCAAATTTATGGAGTACATTTACTAAATTTTTGTTAATCCTATAAAAAATTTCACTTGCATGCAAATTATCTGCCCATATAGTTGGAATAGAAATTGAAGCAAGAGGAAGGGTAACAGTAGAAGTCTCTATTTAAAGCTGAGGAGTAGGGGGCTACTCTTGTTCTCATTTTTGTTACCAAACATGACTAAATACTAACTACCAGCTCCAGGTTCCACAGAAGTCACTGAGAATTTTGCCTTTGACTTCTTTATGAGCAGGATCAAGAAATAAATTAAATAAATGTCTCCGATCTCTAGAACAAAAGCAATTATTTAGTAATGGAGAAAATATAATTGTCAGTATAGAAACAGAGCTTGAAAGAGTCTCGCATGATGCAATTTGAGCCAAGAACAGCTGATCTACTGAGAGTCAGGTTTGAAAATTAAAAACAAGAAAGGTAATGTTCTCCTACATGTCTGCGTGGAACTGCCAAGCAAATGACACCCCACATGTATTATGGCAATTCCTTTACATTTTACCTTATTCAGTGCAGCTACTGTGACTAGGGTGGGCAAAAGCAGGGGCATTACTGGAGAGGGGGTAACAACTCGGGGCCCAACCCCCCACAGACCCGATCCTGCTCCAGGCTCCAATCTGGTTTCTGCCGCTTGCCAGTGGCAGCAGGGGCCCAATCCAGCTTCAAGCCTCCTGCAAGAGGCTCAGAGCTAGACACGTTCCCTGCTGCTTTTTACAAGAAGCAGGCAGTCTTTGAGTGGGAGCCACTTGGAGACAGCTTCTGCCACTTGTGAAAAGTGGCAGGAATCATCTCCAGCTCCGAGCCTCTTGCAAGAGTTTTGAAGCTGGATTGGGCCCCTGCTGTTGCTGGCAAGCGGCGGGAGCCATCTCCAAGCCTCCGCTGCTCACCGTACATGGCCCAGAGCCAGATCGGGCCCCTTCTGGCTGCGCTGCTGGCCAGAGATCCAGGGCCCATGCCCTGCTGCCCCAGCACAGTGAGACACCTGAGCAGAAGATTCTGTCTAAGTATACACTCCCTCTCTTTCTGCACTTCAGCTTAACTCTTCACTAAAGCACAGGGTGAAATCTCATTTGTATGCATAAAAAAAGCGCCCTCATGGCCAAGGTGGAGTTTTCTTGGTAGAGCGGCTCCAAGCAAGAAAATATATGTGCAGAAACTCAGAAGGGAAACACCCTGCAACCCCACGGGACACACATTCTAACCCCCCAGCCTCTGGAATAAACACACACACACCCTGCAACAGAGCAGCAGATAAAGGAGAAGGAAATAATTTACAGAGGGATTAATGGAGAAAAGCAATAGGGGGATAAGATGAAAGGGTGATAAACAGGGATGTATCCAACAGCAGGACCCCAGCCCACAGTGTATAAAGGCAGACATCAAGCAATGGCTCTGTCTAGACCACGGATCTCAAACTCAAATCACTTGAGGGCTGCATGAGGACTAGGATATTGGCCCTAGGGCCACACCACTGAAACCTTTTCATACAATGATGCAGAAGTACAGTAAAAAATGAAGAGCAATACAGCATCCTAATAAAAGTCAATTTATTAACTTTTTTGAAACAGTAACTTGAAGTCTGTGCTAATTTTGACAGTCTTTCCAAAGCCAAAACACACATTTCCTTTTAGAATTACTTCCATTCAAGATGGCAAAATCATCAAAAAGACAAAGATTAAACAAATGCACTTAAAATTTTACATTATAAATCACTGGTTCCCAATCGTTTTTGGTTTGAGGGCAAAAAATATACTTTTTCAAACCCTGAAGAACCACTGGTTAATTTAATTAAAATTAAATTAAAATTTAACATATTGAATTCAAATTGATGTTCATTGAAACAAATTAATTGCAGTTTGATTTATTAAAATTGAATTAAATTTAATTGAAATTATTTTTATAAAGGTTTTAGTTTTTTAAATAAAATTAAATTGTTTTAGAAGATTTTTAGTTTTTTTTGTTTTAAAAAGAGGGAGCTGCATGTATCCTCAAGCCAGGGGGGAAGGACAGGGACGGGCTGCAAACAGGTTGGTCAGAGCCCTTCGCAGGACTGTAAATAAGCAGCCCCCTGCCTGGCCCTGGGGGCAGCGCTGGGACCGGTTGTGGGGGAAACACTCTCCCCACCACCTGCTCAAATTTGGCCATGTTGGGGTTGGCAGAGGGGGAAACACCCCTCATCCACCTGAATTTAGCTGTGCTGGGGTTGGCAGAGGGGGAAAGACCACCTGCCCACTTGAATTGGCTGCAGTAGGGCTGGCATAGGGAAAACACTCCCCGCCCACCCGAATTTAGCCGCTCTGGGGTTGGCAGAAGGGGAAACAACCCCCACCCACCTGCTGGCTTGCATTTGGCTGAGTGGGGCCGGCAGAGGAGAAAACATCCGCTGCCTGCTGGAATTTAGCAGCACTGGGGCGGGTGGAAGAACAAACACTACCCCATCCTCCTGGGGGGAAGCACCTCCTGCCTGTGCCTGGACCGGCAGTGGAGAAAGCCCTGGGGGCTGTGCTGTGGCTAGTGGTGGAGCTTTCTGGTGCTCTCCCAGAATGGAGCCCCCTGTGAACCCTCCCCACAGGCTCAAGCCGCCCTCCTTTAAGCCCCCCCCCCACCTGAGCCTTCTCTGGACAGCTCAGTCTGCTTCAGCTGCTGCATGTGAATAGGGCAATCAGTGGCTGCGTGTGAATTGGGCAGCTCCCAGGCAGAAGTTCAGTTCTCCCTGTCAGTGGCTGATAATGCAGGGGGGAGGTGAGGCTGCTTGGTCTCCGTTTGCAGAAAACTCCAAGGTTGGAAAGATGCCCCGGTGGTCCACAAGGCCCTGAGGGATGATAGAATGGTAACCCTTCCGATAGCGGTACTCACACATGGTGCTCCAGAGCTCACACAGGGATGTGGGTGGTGTTGAGGATCCCTGCACAGTTAGGAAAGCTGAGGGTGACGATGCCGCCGATGGTGTCCTGCGGGTCATCAGGGGTGACGAAGCGTGGCAGCAGGACCATGTTGATGGCTCAGGAAACCTGGTGCAGCACTTCACCCACTGTGGATCTCCCAACACCGAAGAGGTGTGCGACAGACCTGTGGAACTTGGGAGTGGCCATCTTCCATAGAGCAATGGCCACTTTCTTGTCCACGGGGATGACAGCTCTCTTTATTGTGCCCTTTTGGCGTAGGACTGGGGCGAACTCTGTGACGAGCTCTGTGACCCAGGTAGGTGAAGGTATCCCTGCCCATTCGGAAAGTCCTGTGCCACTGTGCATCACTCCACGTTCCAGCACAACCCATTCCCAACAGTCCGTCCTGGTGTCCTGTGCCCATATGTTGCGGGGCACAGAGTGGGGCAGAGGAACCAAGGCCGCTGCAAGGCCCAGCAAGGTGCTGGTCACAGCCTCGGGAGCATTTGGGTCCAGAAAAAGGATGCTCCAATACAGGGGGACATGCTGCAAGCTGGCAGAGGGCCTTGTTGCTGCCCAACAGTAGTATGGGAGCCAGGGAGCATCCATACGCTTTTGTCTTACTGTCTTCTGCCAGCCAGAATGGACAGGGAACTGACGTCAGTTCCTGCTTTTATGGGATTGGCTGGGAACATGGCACCTCCAGGAGGCCATGTTGCCACACCTCCCATGGTGCCCCTCTCCTGAACTGAAATAGCAAGTCCACTGTCTGGACATACTATTTTGATTTGGTGGTTTTTCCTTAATGTGATTTAAGTTAAATTGAATTAAGGATTTTATTTTGAATTATCTTATTTTGATTTAACTGAAATCAAAATAAGTGTGTACGTGTGGACATAGCCTCTGTGTCCTTCGGTGCTGAGGTCCCTGCTGGAGCCAGAGGCAGGGGAGCACTGATCTTCTCTCCCTCTGGTTGCCGGAGGCTGCTACTCTGAGGGACCCAGGAGGAGTGCACTGGGCTACAGGATTCATGTGGTTTCCCTGCTTCAGCCAAGCAGCTCTTCGAGGAGGCTGCTTCCTCACTGAAACATCTTCCAGCTGGTTACAGTGGGGTGGGGGGTAGGGGCCTGCTGACAGAAACTGGTTGGGCCTTCTGGGTTGTAAAAATTAGATCTGTAGCTGGTGAGCCAATCAGCTTGGGAACTACTGCTCTACACTCAGAGTTCAGGAATTTGAGTCAGAGTTCCAGTTCAGCAATGAGTCTTGTTGGATGCCTTTGGTTGTCTTTGGCACCTGAAAATGTTCCCCCCAAAACCCATTCAGTTCCATGTTTTGCCACTGGGTACGTCTACACTATGTGTTTAAGTCGACTTAAGGGCCCTGTCTACACTGCAGGGCAGTAAAGTCGACTTTAGGGTCCAGTAAAGTTGACATTATAAGGTCCACTTATAAAGTCAACTTCACCATTAAGTCGACTTTATTGAGTCAAATTAAGCCAGGGCACCCATTTAAAGTCAACTTAATGTAGTGTGTGTACTCACTAAGTCAACTTAATAAGGTCTACTTAAAGTCGACTTTAAATAGACTTTATTAAGTCGACTTAATAAAGTCGACTTAGCTTTTACAATGTAGACATAGCCACTGTCTTCAAACCAACACAGAGTGACAACCTTACTGCTTAACTACAGCCAACTTCCTTATTCCCAATGCAGAGCCACAGACCCCAATACTCGTTCCCGAGACAGTTCTGAATGATACTGACACTAGAGTGGAGTCTGGTTTGTCCTTCTCAGATGATTCCTTCCTGGCATGATGCTGCTCCTGGTTTCTACCCTGGGATGTCCCCAGTTGGATGCTCTGTCTCTCCTGGGCTGGTTCTTGACTGCTTTACTGCAGGAGGGCCTCTCTCTATAGGCCCTCTTGTTTGGAAATATAGTGATACACACATAGCCCTGTCATTCTCCTCACCTTGACTCCTTACCCCTGGGAACAACCAGCACTTCCTCTGCATCAAGATGAGGCTCAAAGAGGTCATGATCTCTAAATCCCAAGGTGGTACATATATGTAAAGCCCTTACATATGTATGCTAATACTGTAGTCTCTGTCAATTTCAAAGACGGAGCACTATACATTTTCTTAGTAAAACAAGCACTTAATGCATGCAGAAGACACTGTAAACCATATAAAATATTGTAAAGAGTATGCACAATACTACAAATAAACTTTTAAACAAAGTGTGATGGAGTAGAGAAACTGCCCACCAGCATGGCAGAGGTTAAGGAGAGTCTGTAAGCCCAGCTAGCTCCACACCATTCTACTTCCAGGCAATACCAGGTGTGGAAAGGGTAGAAAAGAGAGACTGGACCAGTTCTGGGCTGACTGATGAAAAGACAGGACTAACTACTGATTACCCAAATGGAAGGACCACAGCATGGCAGTCACAAGGGAGCACATTCTGTCTCCCAGACAAGGAAGACTATGGAGGAGACCTAGAAACCTCTGCAACCAACATGACTGCAGGCCAGTGATACTGTATAGATTTGTTTCACAAAAATTTGGCTACATTGCCTGATAGAGCCTGGGACCACGGCAGGCCACCCAAGATCCACCAGAGAACACCATGGGAAGCAAGCCACCAGTAGGAAATAGGCTAGGGCAGTGCACTTAGACTTCCTGCTTAGAATACCCCCTGTTCAAGTGTTGACTCACCCGGAGCCCTAGGTGGGTACCAGGTGAATTGGGAGTTCATGGATCAACTCTACCCCACTTCCTGAAAGACTGAAACACCTTGACCAGGGAAACAAGGGGCAGAAGGTCAGGTGCACCAACCACTAGGTTGCTTGGCCTAGGTACTCTGCAATACAAAACCATTAAACAATAAACCTACTGATGTTCCTTAAACAAATTTTCCCTCTTTTGTTTCTGTTACAAATGTTCAAATATAAGGTTTCAGCATAAGATATTCTATACTTTAGCATACACATCAAAACACATTTCCCTTTGATTTTCTCTCGGAGGTGGGTTTCTTAGTTTTTACAGTGTGACCATAGATTATCATATGTGACACCTGTACTCTTTGGAGCATGAGAAATGTCAGTAGCCCAAGCCTTTTAAACACTCCAGGAGCCCTGTCAGCAAGAAACTACCTGGGGAATCTCTCAAGCTAGCAGTAGCCAGCCTGTGGCTACTAGCAGACTGGGTCTCTTGGTTGCTCGTGAAACAGAAGTTCTGCAGGTTGTATCCAAAGCTGCACAGGAACAGGGATCAGCATATAAATATTTATTCCCTGGATCTCTCATAAGGCTCTCTAAGGCTCCATAGGGCATAATTTTCTGCCCAGAAGCCCAGCTAAGAAAAGGCAACAATTCATTAACCTCACCTCATTAAGTGCTGCCTATTTCTCTCTAAATGAGACAGAATACCAATTTTGAGCAATTAGCTGATAGTCAAATATAAATTCCAGAGCCTCTGTAGCCTCTAGTGCAGGGGTTGGCAACCCAACAGAGCAGAAGAGCCATTTCCCCCCACCCTCCCACCACAACCATATGAGCCCAAGCCGGGCCAGCAGCTGCACTGCGGCCCCCTAGCACTGGTGGGGCGTGTGCAGGTGATGGTGTGGTCCCTCTGTCCCTCCCTCTGCTGAGCAGAGCAGAGCAGTGCTGCCCCACCTTCCCCCAGCTGGCCACCCCTCCCAAGAGTGGCTGGCGGACAGCTGCAGCATGTGGAGTCAGGGCCCTGGAACAGCCCCTTCATGGAGTTCAGGCCACTTCGATCTGGCCACCCTAGGGCTGGACAGGCCCGATCCAGAGCCTGGGGGTGAGGCGGCCTCTGTTCAGGCGTGGAGTGGCCAGGTCAAAGTAGCCTGAACTCTATGGAGCAGGCCATTCCAGGACCCTGCCTCTGCAAGCTGAGGCACTCTGCTGGCTGATCTGGGGAAGGGCGGGCTACTGGGGGTAGGACGGGGTAGCGCTGCTTGCCCCACCAGCGGAGGGAGGGACAGAGGGAGCATGCACCACCTGCACAAACCTCTCCAGTGCTAGGGGCTGTGGGGCAGCTGCTGGGCTGCTTCCAGCTCATGTGGTTCTGGTGGGAGGGTAGGGGCAACCCCGGCAACCTGAAAGTGGGAGTCTGCACCAGCTGGGAGCTTCCTTCTTCAGCCCGGATGCTGGGGCCAGTCAGGAGTCCCTGGAGCACCCCTGGGTCCCTGGAGGAGATTGCCAGGGAGCTAGAAGGGGCAATCAGGGAGCTACAGGTGGCTCACTGAGCCTGTGTTGCTGATCCCCGCTCTAGTGGTAATGAATGCTCCCTTAGTTCTCCTTCTAGGTCCATAGAACACATGGCTGTGGACCAACATTACCCTGTTGGAGAGATTCCCTAGTAAATAAGGCTGGAATAGATCCATATGCAACATGGTACAGGATTGGGAACCAGCCCTCACAGCAGATGCATCTTTTGGTCTTGCAATGATCAGCCACTGAATCCAGATGGACCATAGGACTAATTTTAACTTTAAAATTTATAAGTTCAAGAGAGGTAGCCATGTTAGTCTAGTTCAGCAAAACAAACAAGGAGTCCTGTGGCACTTAAAGACTAACAAATTTATTTATCACATGAGCTTTCATGGGAGAAAATCCCACTTTGTCAGATGCTTTGAAGATGTATCATCTTAGGCAGGTTTACTTGCATTCAGCACCTCTGCAAGGCATCCTTAGACCTCCATATTTGAACAAAGGGAAACCAGGCAGAAGCCGTCATATAGGTGCTGCTGCCTCCAACCAACAATCCATCCTTACTGGAGAGTTGGCTGCTTGTCAGAACCCTTGTAGAAACCACAGAGCTGCCAACTGAAAGATCAGTAGAGCCCTGCACGGATACAGATAAGTGGATTCATATCCAACCTGCATCCGCAAGAAATGGTCCGCGGATATCTGTGTTGCATCCGCGGATGTGGATATAATGCGGATATCCGCATATTTGCAGGGCTCTAGCTCTGTGCAGATAAAAATATGTGGATCTGTATCCGATCTGCATCCGCAAGAAATGGTCTGCGGATATCCCTGTTGTATTCGTGGATGCAGATATAAGGCAGATATCTGCGGATATCTGCGGATTTGCAGGGCTCTAAAGGTCAGGAATCCTATGAAAGCTGAGAACACTGTTCTGAAGAGCTGCACCATGGGACACTAGGTACACCCGATTTTCTAAAAATATCACATAGCAGAGCACAGAAATAGGGAATAGGACAGAACACAGAAAAATACAGTAGAAGTGCCTATCATCAAGTAGCCTCCACAATTCTCTGCCATTTTCATTACAGTAGAAGAGCATGGAGCACCACTGTACTTGAAATTTAGTGTCCCTTTATTGCATGCCTCTGCTTCTCCCTGCTGTCTCTCCACAGTGTATAGTTGTTGTTACCCCAAGAGCTAGCTGGATGAATTTCTCTGATTTGCTTTGTATCCATTTACACTAAAGTGGGGTAAGCAATAAGTGATCTGGAGCCTGGCCCACACACGTGACCACACTCCCTTTTTCTTAATATACCTATGTTTTCCACAAAGCATCCAGGAACAGATAAGCGCACAAGAGAGAGACATTAGAATCCATGCAGTAGGACCTTAGAATCAGTGGTTAAAGTATAATTTGATGGGCCCCAGAACCCTCCTAAATCTCCTGGACTCCTTCCCGTATTGTCCGGGCCCCCTTCATGCATGTGCAGGCCCCAGCCCAGGTAGGCATTTGCCGGTTTCTGTATCTGCTTATCCTGCAGCTGGGCACAAACTCTCAACCCCACTTCCCAGCTATTTCTCACCATCTGCTTCCAGATGCCTGCCCCACCAACTCCAGCTACTGCCCCCCACAAACACCTCCCCCCATTGTTCCACTGCCAGGCCTGAGGCCACGTAGCTCCTCAGCTATAGCCAAAGGGGCTTCCAGGCCTTGCGCAGGGCTGCCGCGCAGGGCTGCCACACTGCCTGCTCCATCACCCACCCCAGCCTGACCACTCCCCAATCCCAACCTAACTTGCCCACCCTGCTGCCAACTTGCCCGGTTCCTTTCCCGAGCAGCTGCCCATCTCTGACACCCCCACTCAGGGCCCCCTTACCCAGCCACCAGAGTGGAGCATCCATGACACAGGCCAAGGCTTTCGGACTGGGTTGCAAGCTCAGGATGGGAGATTTAAAAACTCCTAGGCCCAGCTGGGGGAGACTCCCTGCCAGCTGGAAGACTGTGTCTTCTAGGCGGGTAGAGGCCGCGACTGCTAGCTATGTAGTGTGTGTGGGGGGAGCGGGTAGTAGGCAGAACGGATGAGAACACTGCGTTCCACAACATTATTTTATTATTATGGGCTCCAAAACACTGGTCCCTAAAAATGGTGGGCCGCAGAATAGCATTCCAGAGCATTCCATCTTACTTTAACCCCTGCTTAGAATTACTGTGCATGTAGCTTCTAGATGCGCAGTGTTTACTAAATACATGTCAGCTGGCAGAGACAAGCACAACTGTATGCCAGGAAATGCTAAAACCTAAAATGTAGTGGGGTGGTAGTTGCACAGCCGTGTCATCCTAATCTGCCCCTTCATGGCTGCAACAGGACTGAAACAACTGTGCTATTGTTTCCCTCAATGCCTTCTCTGGCTCACTCTGACCAGAGGAGTGACCTGGCCCATAGCAAGCCACATAATGGAGTCTACTCCCCTTCAAGGCCTCAGAGGCTGTCACTCAAAGTCCAGAAGCAAACAGCAAAACAACAAAACTTTTGGATCTTCTTGGTCCAGATATTAGCCTTTTCTTTTGTAGACTAGCCCCCTTTCCAAAAAACTGTCCCACACCAGCTATGTCTACACGTATGTCTAAAAGTATGTCTTTAAGTAGTCCTTATTAAGTCGATTTAGTGAGTACACACTACATTAAGTTGACTTTATAAAGTCAACTTTAAATGGGTGCCCTGGCTTAATTTGACTTAATAAAGTCGAATTAATGGTCCCAGTGCACTAAGTCGACTTCATTAGTCCACATTGCCTTAAGTTGACTTAATAAAGTCGACTTAACAGTAAAGTTGACTTCATAAGTGGACCTTATAAAGTCAACTTTATTGCCCTGCAGTGTAGACAAGGCTCTGTTTAAGTCAGCTTAAGGGCCCTTAAGTCATCTTAAACACATAGTGCAGACGTACCCATCAAGTCCAGTTCCTAGGTTTCAATTTCAACACTCATAAGTTGGCTCATTATCCCCATATCCAGAGTTTTCATAGAATTGGAAGGGACCTCTTAAGGTCATCTAGTCCAAGCTCCGGCTAAAAGCAGGACCACTCCAACTAAATCTGCCTAACCAGGGTTTTGTCTGACTGGGCCTTAAATGTTTCCAAAGATGGAGATTCCATCACATCCCAGGTAACCCATTCCAATGCTTCACCACCATCCTAGTGAGACAGTTTTTTTCTGAAATGCAACCTAGACCTTCCCAGTTGCAACCTGAAACCATTGTTCCTTATTCTGTGCCCTGTTACTACTGAGAGCAGCCTAGGCCCCTCCTCTTTGGAGCACCTTTTCAAGTAGTTGGAGGTTGCTATCAAATCCCCCCTCAGACTTTTCCTCTGCAGACTAATTAAGCCAAGTTCCTTTAGTCTCTCCTTATAAGTCATGTGCCCCAACCCCCTAATCATTTTTGTTGCCCTCTGCTGGACTCTTTCTGGTTTGTCAACATCCTTTCTGTAGTGGGGAGCCTAAAACTGGACACAGTATTCCTGATGTGGCCTCACCAGCGCCAACTAGAGGGGAATAATCACATCCCTCAATCTGCTGGCAACACTCCTATTGATGCAGCTGAATATGCCATTGGCCTTTTTGGCAACAAGAGCATATTGTTGGCTCATATCCAGCTTCCCATCCACCATAATGCCCGAGTCCTTTTCCACAGTGATGCTACTTAGTTGATCAGTCCTCAGCCTGTAGCAATACATGGGATTTTTCTGTCCTAAGTGCCAGACTTTGCACTTGTCCTTGCTGAACCTCATGAGATTTCACTTGGCCCAATGCTTCAATTTGTCTAGGTCTTCCTGAATACTATCCCTACCCTCTAGCATGTTTACCATTCCCTTCAGCTTGGTGTCATCCATGAATTTACTGAGCATGCAATCTATCCCATCATCCAGATCATTAATGAAGATGTTGAACAGAACGGGCCCCAGGACCGACCCATGCAGCACTCCACTAGACACTGAGTCATTGATCCCTACGAGCTGAGCCCAATGATCTAGCCAGCTTTCTATCCACCTATAGTCCATTCATCCAAACCACACTTCCTTAATTTGCTGACAAGATTGCTGTGGACTGCTGCATCAAAAGCTTCGGTAAAGCTGAGGTATGTCACATCAACAGCTATTTCTACATCCACATATGCAGTCATCTCATCACAGAAGGCAATCTGCTTGGTCAGGCATGATTTGCCCTTGGTGAATCTATGCTGACTGTTCCTGATCACTCTATATTCCTCCAAGTGTTTCTGAATGAATTCTTTGAGGACCTGCTCCATGATTTTGCCAGGGATTGAGGTGAGGCTGATAGGTCTATAATTCCACAGGTCCTCCTTTTTTCCTCTCTTGAAGACATGTATTATATTTGCCTCTTTCCAATGATCCAGGACCTCCCCGGTTTGTCAAGAATTTTCAAAGATAATGGCTAGTGACTCTTCAATCACATCAGCCAACTTCCTTAGCACCCTCGGATGCAGTTCATCCGGCCCCACAGACTTGTGCACATCCAACTTCTCTAAGTAGTTCCTAACCTGACTTTCCATTACCAAGGGCTGCTCCCCTTCTCTCCATTCTGTATTACCCAGTGTAGTAGCCTTGGAGCTGACCCTGCCTGGGAAGAGTGAGGTAAAAAAGCATTGAGTATGCCTGACTTTTCCTCATCATCCACCACAAGGATACCTGCCCCATTCAGTAAGGGACCTACACCACCCCTGATCCTCTTCTTGTTGCTGACATAGTTGCAGAATTCCTTTCTGTTATCCTTCACATCCCTTGCTAGCTGCAACTCCAATTGCCCTTTGGCCTTTCTGATTTTATCCCTGCAGGCCCAAGTAGTATTTTTATATGTGTTTCCAGCAGAGCCAGCTCAAGGGGTTGTGGTGCCCCAAGCCAAATTTTGATTTGGTGCCGCCCCCTTCTCATTCATGGAGGTTGAAAACGGTTTTCCAAAGTGCATAAAACTCCAGCGGCTGCCTGCAGAGGGATTTAAAGCAGGGGTGTCAAACACGCAGCCCATGGACTTCATGCAGCCGCTAAAGCTATTTCCTGTGGCCTGCAATGACATGATTGTTACCAATGTTTGCAATATCGTGATATTGAAATGTTTCAGTGGTGCATTCCTCAGGCATGCAGCCTTCATGGTGATTTGAGTTTGAGACCCCTGATTTAAAGTGTACTCTGCCTATATGGCTTAAGCTGCAAGTTGACTAACAGTGCCTGAGCTGCCAGGAAGGAGTTGAAGAGGCAGGAGCCAGCCTGATCTTCAGGGGGGTTAGGTGCCCCTAAGAACTGTCACCTGAAGCCAGATCTGTCTCTTGCCTCACAGTAGAGCTGGCCCTGCTCTCTAGTCATCTGTCTAAGCTTTCACTTCTTGTAAGCTTCCCTTTTGTGTTTCAGCTTACCATAGAGTTCTCTGCTAACCCATGCTGGGTACTTTCCATATTTGCTTTTCTTTCTGCACATCAGAATGGTATCTTCCTGTGCCCTTAGTAGGGTTTCTTTAAAATAAAGTCAGTTCTTGGATACCTTTCCCCTTCAGATTAGCCTCCCAAGGAATGCTGCCCATCAGTTCCCTGAGGGAGACAAGATGAGTACGTCTACACTATGTGTTTAAGTCGACTTAAGGGCCCTTAAGTCGACTTAAACAGAGCCCTGTCTACACCGTAGGGCAATAAAGTTGACTTTAGGGTCCAGTAAAGTCGACTTTATGAGGTCCACTTATAAAGTCGACTTTACTGTTAAGTTGACTTTATTAAGTCGACTTAAGGCATGTGGACTCACTAAGTTGACTTAATAAAGTTGACTTAGTGCAGTGGGGCCACTAAGTCAACTTTATTAAGTCGAATTAAGCCAGGACACCCATTTAAAGTTGACTTTATGAAGGCGACTTAATATAGTGTGGACTCACTAAGTCGACTTAATAAGGTCTACTTTAAGTAGACTTTGTTAAGTCGACTTAATAAAGTTCACTTAGCTTTCACAATGTAGACATAGCAATATAGTGCTATTACTGCACCTCTTCTTCCCTTCCTGAAGGATTTATACCCATCTATGGCAGTGCTCCAGTCATGAAAGCAGTGCTCCAGTCATGCAAGCTGTCCCACCACATCTCTATTTCAATTACATCATAGTTCCTTGTCTGTGCTAGTACTACCAATTCTTCCTGCTTTTTTTCCTAGGCTCTTTGCATTTGTGTACAGGCATGTAAGATACCGGGCTGATTGCCTTACTTTCCCCTGCCAATTGTCTCTCTTCTTGCGTCTTCCTCCTTGTATTTTCTTCTGTTGTCCTCCTTCCCCATTCACCTCAGGTATTAGGACATGTAAGGTGCTGATTTGACACCCCCCCCCCGCCAAATTCTAACTAGATTTTCTTTTATCCCTATTGTTACAGCCCCAGCTTCCTCCCAGTTCCTTCCCTTTTCAGGCAAGTTGTGATTCCTTATCAGCTCCTTGCCCATGGCACCATAGGATGGACACCTGCTCTACATCTCGTGCTGCTGGGCTTCCTTCCTTTTAAGTGCAAACTTGCAAAGGTGTAGTGTGGCTGACTGAATACAGCCTCTGATCCTTAAAGGGGAAGGCCACACTGGTACAGACCCCTAAAATAGTTCAGTTAATTGTGTAATTTTAACATCTTTGTTCTACAATGGGGTTATTTTTAGAAGAGGAAAAAAGCTGTCAAATGTCAAGAAAGTTACCAGTCTAGCAAACAAAAACTTATTGTTGCCACAAGCTCTGTGTTACTCACATCACATTCTTGCACTGCTTCAGGAAAAGTCTCGGAAGCAGATTGTGATTGAGTCACAATCTACTACTTCCTGTTTTCTCCCTCCTCCAAGGGACAAAGTATCCTGCACCAGCCAATAGCGTATATCTTTTGGTGCAAGAGCACAGGTATGATACACAGCATGTTGGCAAGATAAAGTCAACTTCCACTCACACATGCACACCTGCATGGGTGTGAAAAAGTGGCTCTGCACCCATTAAATGCCTGGCATGTGATCATAGGACCATCTACTACCTTGTCTGTTATTTTTACTCTTTAAAAGAAAGGGACACAGCATTAAAAGTCTTTGGCTTTGCTTGATAGGCTTGATTTTTATTTATATTCTGGAACTCCAAAGTTATGCAAATATCCGATAATTTCCCTCAGAAAATAAAATTAAAGGGCATGTTCAGCATGGCACGGATTTACAATACACTAAAGATGATTGCTTAATGAAAGGTGATTTTTAATTTCAAGAATATCGAAGCATAAAGATAAGAGAGGCTATAGAGCACTAGCAAACTATTTCCATGTTAAAAACCTCAGTTTTAAGCTATATTGTCTTGTCTGTTGAGATCAAACTCTTCCTAGTGTTGAAAGCATAGATGTAGGACACAGGATGTGAGTTTCCCCACTCTGTCATGAATTTGCTATGTGACAATGAGCATGTTGAATCAAATCTGCTTCAGTTTACCCATCTGAGAAACTGGCATAATATAGTTTCTTATCTTGTTTGTGGTGTCATGAGATTTAATCAGTTAAAGTTTGTTGATATTCTTGGATGAAGGGCCCAATAAAAGTGCAATGTGCTATCTTGGCTTCTGAGCAGTCAGAAAAAAAAATGGACTAGACTACTGTAGTGCTTTTTTTATTTCCTTGTTGAGAGAGAAAGGAATAGAAATAGTTAACATGTTCTGTATTTTGAAATGTTGATAAAATGTCACTGAAATCTCAAACTACAATGTGTGTGTGCATGGGGGGGGGGGAGAAATATGTCAACTTTTCTACCGTTAATTTGAGCAACTCTGAAAATGAGTGAAGGAGACATATGTATGCTCATATTGTACGCTCAGCCTAATTTACTGAAAGGCATGTTCACTCCTGAATGAGAATACTTGAGGTAAAAGAAGAATGTAGCACTTACCACTCTAGCTGGTTCTTTGGCCACTGCTCAATGCAAGAAAAGGGTGGGGAACCTCAGAGAGTTGGTTGCACCTGTACTAGTTTAGTCAGGCATATATTAGAGCAACCTAGGAACAGCTCCAAATCACACCACTGATGTAAGTGACCTAAAGAACCAAAGGAATCTTGCATCTATTGATATTCAGTATAGTGACTCTATGATCTGTGCTACTCTATTTCTGAAACATCCTTACTCTGCCCCAACACACCTTCTCTCTTCACCAATATGCCTTCTACACTCACATAAAAGCATAAAGAATAACCACAGAAGGTGATCTAGGTCTGTGCATTTCAACTCCACCTCAAATGTGTGTGCCTAGGAGGTCAGTCAACATCACCAACTGACTTTCAACAGCAGGAAATCCCTTGAAGGATAGAAAACAGAGATGGGATATTCTATTTTGAGACTGTTGTATATGAAATTTTTAAACTAGTCAATTAAAAACAAAAACAAAAAATCAAGGCAATAATCCTTCACAGAAAAACTGCACTGGGCCATAAGAGATTTTGTGATTAAATCAAATTTCAAAGAATAAATTAATAATTAAATACATTTAATTGTATGTTAAATAGAATAAAATTAAACAGGAAGCCAATATCTAAAATTGTTGTTCATGTAATCAAATAATTATTAATAACAACATAATATTACATTACAACTTTGAACAATTCCTGACTTCCTCATAAATTTAGATGTTTAGTTGCATTTCTTGCTGTTAATTACACAATCAGACCAGACTTCCTGCTTGCAGATTTCAGTAAAGTGACAGAGCCCACTGAGAATCACAGCAGTATCTAGAAAGAGAGAGTTTTAGAATGAGAGGCTTTATAAAAACTGTTCTGATAATTCACTTTAAGATCTAATTTCTTACTTAGTCAATCTTCATTAAGCTATTAAATGTCCATTCACCCTAAAGAATTCTAAATTCACATTCAATAATTTTAATAGTAAAGGCCCAGTCTTATATTCTCCTACTAAGTCAAAACTAATTTAAGGTTAATAGAGTCCTAGAATGAAAAGAAAAAAAGTGACCTGCCTGGACAAAAGTCATTTCAGTTGTAACTCCACTGAAATGAATGATGTTGTACCAGATATTAATTTCATACAATAAGTCAATGAAGTGACTCATGCATATCTTTTGATAACCATAACCATGAAGAGAGGTTTTTTTTTTTAAATATTTCAAATTCTGATCATTGGAGTAGGGCTCCCCCTGAGGAAGCAGACACTTTCTTCATAGCCAAATGTTAACTTATACAGCTAGGAATAATGCATATGGGATAGGAGCAAAAACTAGACTCCTGGGAAGAATAGAATAGAATCGAATCATAGTGTTGGAAGGGGCCTCATGAGATCAAGTCCAGCCCCCTGGGGCTTTAACCCAGGGCCTTCTGCATATTAAGCAGAGGTGCTAATCACTACCAGCAATTTTGAAAAAGACTTGAGTTCATAGTAGGTAACCAGCTGAATGTGAGCTCCCAGGGCAAACCTATACCCAAGAGGTCTAACGTGATTTCTGGATTTATAAATAGGGCAATTTCCAGTAAGAGTAAGGAGATTTATTACCTCTATACTTAGCACTGGTGGGACCACAACTGTGATTTATGCCATCATGTACAAGAAATGCCCCCACACTTTATACATTGGATGAACAGGACAATCTCTGCCCAAAAAAATAAATGGGCACGAAACTGACACTGGATATTACAACATTCAAAAACCAGTTGCTGAGCATTACCATCTTTGTAATCACTCTGTGAGTGATTAGTTGACAGCTGTTCTCAAGCAAGTCAATGGGACGTCAAGACTTCAGAGAGAAACAGCTGAACAAGAACTGATGCGCAGATTCAATTGTGTGAAAGCAGGATTAAATCATGACTATGGCTTCTTTTCCCATTACAACACATGATTTGACTTCATCTTCCTCTGTGCTGTTCCCCAGTGTTTGAATCTTAACAACCACTTTGACCTAATCTTATACTCTCCTGCATTTATTTTTCTCCCATTCTGTAAATTCCCATATCTTCAAAGCATTTGAGGAAGTGGGATTTTCTCCCATGAAAGCTCATGAGATAAATAAAATTGTTAGTCTTTAAGTGCCACAGGACTCCTTGCTTCTTTAACTGGAATATAGTATCCAGTTCTGGTGGCCACAGTTCAAGAAGGGTATTGATAAATTTGAGCGGGTTCTCAGAATAGACATGAGAACGATTAAGGAATTAGAAAACATACTTCATAATGGTAGCCTCAAGGGCTATGTCTACACTGGCAAATTAGTCCAGACTAATTTAGCCCATGGCTACACTAGGCTTTCCCTAGTCCAAACTAAGAATTTTTTTAGTTCAGATGAAGGAAAGCTTAGTTCAAACCAGTAAGTATCGGGGTTAGTCCAGACTTCCACACTTAGTTCAAACTTTAGTTCAAACTAAGTGCGGGCAAGACCCAGACTAAGACTTAGTTTGAACTAAAAACATGTTCTAGTTCAAATTAAGCATTAGTTTGAACTAGAAAGCATGGTTAGTTCAAACTTAAAAGCTCCCGGTTAGTTTGAACTAACCTGCGGTTGGTTCAAACTTAGCTTGAACTTCTTAGTGTAACCCTTCTGCCAGGGCAGGATGGAAAGACAAGGGCTGGGTTCTATAACTAGGGGTTTCCCAATGACACAACACCACCAACTGTCTCGAGCCCCCACCCAGATTTCTGGGAATCCTGCAGTTACCTGGGCACCCCAAAGAGGTAAGGCTTCCCCACTCGCAAGCACAAATCTGAGAGTAGTAGACAGAACTTTTACTAGTAGTAAAACAAAAATGCAGAAGACCAAATAATAGAGATCAGCACTAATCCAGGAAAATTAGTATAGGGTGAAGTTCCCAACAACCCACACTGCACAACAGAACATCAGAACATACAAACTTAATGGCAAAACTGACTGGCGAATCAGTGCTAACTAGGCTCCCAACCAACCCTAGGGTACCTAGGGAGTGTCTTTTATGCCAGCTGTCTGCCAACACTATCTACTGTCACTCACTCCATTCTCTAGAACTGTTTCTCAGCTCTGCCCGCTGTCCCCCAGCGCCATCCTTCAGTCACTCGTGTTGCCCAGCTCACCACTCTCACTGTCTGCTGCTTGGCCCACTGTCTGCTGACACCACCCTCCAGTCATTTGTGTTGCCTAGCTCACCACTGGTTGCTCTCACCATCCACCAGCTCCATTTGCTGGTCATCCCATTGCTGCTCTTCTTTTCCTCAGAGAGAGAAGAGCTCTCTAGTGAGCTCACTGATTTCAGCTCTCTCAGTTTTTAAGCAGCTGTTAAACAGCTACTTCCATAACAAAGAACAGGAGAAGCAATAGGGGGGAGCCAAGTGCCTCAAGCATTGCTTCAGCAGAAACAATACCACCCCCCACCCCTGTTTTTCAACTCTTTCAGGCTGAAACATGCAGTCACGTTTCCTACAAGACTATTTTTAATTGAGGGTAGTTTTTTACCTCTTAACTAACCCAGACAGATTTGAAACAAACAGAGTAGCAGTTCACACAAGGACAGTATTTCATATTTCCCCATAGTGGAATTACAGATATTGATAGATTTGTGAGCAGATGAACACCAAATATCATTACTCACTATGCCCTGCACCTAGTATGCTAATCAGCTAATTGTGTTCTTTGTATCCATGCTAATACAGGACCCATGCAGATTAGTTGCCCCCACCTTCAGAAGCTGTTAAGCACAGCTTCTAAGCCTGCCTTACATCAGTTTGGACTTGCAAGTCTGAACTAAGATTGGCAGATGTAGACATAGCCAAGGAGCTCAATCCATTCAGTTTAGCAAAGATACCATTAAGGAATGACCAGCTTACAAACTGTAAGTACCCTGTATAGGTAACAAATGGGCTTTCAAATTTAGCATACAAAGGTGTAAAACAGTCTGGACAAATTCAGACTGGAAATAAGGCAGGCATTTTTATCAGAGAAGATAATCAACCATGGGAATACTTTACCAATGGCTGTGGTGGGCATCACTGGACACTTTTAAAATCAAGATTGGACATTTCTTGTCTAAAAGAGATAATTTAGTTCAAACAGGAATTAAACCAGGGAGGTCCTATGGCTTGTGTTATGCAGAAGGTCCAATTAAGTGATTATGTTGCTCACTTCTGATTTTTTACTCTCTTCCTGGATTGCCACACAGAAATCTGGGAAGATGAGATGGGGAAAAGCCATGAGAAGGGTGATCATCTCCCTATCAGCCCCTCTGCTCCCCAGGATTATCCCCAGACTTTTACTGAAAATCTGCATCAAGCCCCAGCAGAAAGGCTTCATGTAATGTCAAGCACAGGGGCTGGGGTCACAGAGACTGTACTCCCACCTGTTCACATGGACTGGGAGACATACAGCCTATTTGAACAGACTCTGGGTCAATATTTGTTCTAGTTTTAAAAAAAATACACCAGTAAAGAAGTAGAATCACAAGAAGTAGAAGTACAATCATAAACTCTCAAGCAGAATCATAAACCTGAATCTCCAGTAAAATAAGGGAAGCAAGCTAAGTAACCAGTGCTGCCCCTGTGCTTCAGAGACAGATCTGGATCAACACAGGGGCTATAGGTGCTGCAGCCCCAAGCCCCTTCTAGCCCCTCTGTTCTGGCCAAACCTCTTACTCTTCAGGGCAGGCCTGGTCAGTCCTTCTGGTCACATGACTGGAAGCTTCCTGCAACTGGAACATCGGCAGGAGGTGGGAATGGGAGTAGCAACCTGGGCCATGCTGTGGGGCTGGAGTTGTGGGAGGAAGAGCAACCAACCCCATGTGGCTGCTCCTCCATCTGCAGCCCTGCTGATTGTGCACATCCCCATGCTGCTGCCAGGGTCTGATGGGTGGGTGGGCTTGCAGCCCACCTGGGCCCATCTCTTGCTCTGCCCTTGCCCCAGGGGGCCCGAGGCCCCCTTAATCTGGCCCTGCACAGAGTCTTCTGCGGATCATTGACACTTACATAAATGAATTACAAAAGGGACAGATGTAGCCCTCAAGAGTAAAACTTCATGCAGTTTTTAAATGAAAAGCATTTTTAGCTTCACCAGACATTTGGAGAGAAGAGATGGTGGTGAGAATGATAAATGTAGGAACAAGGGGGTGTTTCAGAAATGGTTCTCAATATGATTGCCAGTATTAAAGTAAAGCTTCCTTCTCAGTTAAATAACCTGGAAGACAATTTTCCATTGAAAGCTTTAAATAATAATCACGGTCTTTAATATTGGAGAAACTTAATAAATGGATGTCTTAACAAAAACTACTCTATTACTTTCTGGAGCATGCAAGATTCTCACATGCACTGATTGCAAAGGGAGTTGAAAGTAAGTTAATATAAAGAAACAGACTTTCCAGGCAGTTTCTTTCCAATTTCTGTTATAGGTCCCTTCTGTATTTGCCCAGAGCAATGCATTCACACCATACCAACCTTTTGTTTAGAGTACATATAGTTACTGAAAAGTCTAGAGAGCAGAAAAGTATCTCTTTTTTAATTAACGAGTCTCATTGTTTGGTCCTTAAAACAAATAATTCTGTTCAGATATTATTATTGTTGAATCATATGGTAGTTACCTGCATTCCCATTACAAATTCATTTTTATCTATGTTTTGTTTTGTTTTTGTCATATGACAGTCAATAAAATTCTGCTACAGGTTGAAAAAACAATGTTTTTTGGTTGTTTTAATATAGAGCAATATGACCCAGGGCTGGATTATTGCAGGGGCTGAAGACCTGGGTCCTGCCTGAAAGTGGGGCCCCAAGCTTCAGCTCCCTAAAACCTCTACAATAATCTAACAC
The DNA here is from genome assembly GCA_007922195.1 of Podocnemis expansa. Lineage (NCBI taxonomy): Eukaryota > Metazoa > Chordata > Testudines > Podocnemididae > Podocnemis > Podocnemis expansa. The sequence continues at coordinate 1,385,310 of ML682094.1, forward strand.
GGAGAGCGTTCCTGCCCTGCTGACCTGGGGGAAGGGGTAGAGCAGGACTCTGGAGACATAGGCTGGGCTCTATGGTCCTGCCCCACCCTTGAGTTGGTTGGTCCCGTCCGGGGCAGGGCCAGTCGATGCGGCCTCTGCTCCAGCTCAGTGTAGCCCTCCAGGGCTCATGGCGCTGGGAGCTGCATCAGGGGCTGACAAGTCACACACTAGCAGGCACCTGGGGGCCTGACTACCATGGTGGGGACCCAGGCAGGGAGCCCTGTGGCGGGCAAGGCACTCCAGGGCCCAAGGGCCAGTTGATCTGGCCCTGGTGAAACCCCCATCAGCGGTAGTGAGGAAGTGGGAAGAGACAAGAAAATATACTTAGCATTTATTCCTTCAAACAAACTCTTTTAAAAATGGAATATTAGCATGCAAAGCTCTAGTTAGGTCTCATCAGAAAATTTACAACCTTCTGAGTAACACAAGATGTGTTAGCATAGCTGCTAGCTTTAGTTTTCCATTCAGGGGAAAAGGTCAGTTTACAGTGGAAGCCACAAAGCCAGAGAAAAATAAGAAATGCTCCAGAGGCCTGACCTAAAATGTATTGAAATCATTGGAACTGGCTTTGGATCAAGCCCCAAGTTGGGGATCTGTCAAAGAAGAGAAGATAGCTTGTGAAAAGAGTGTCTTAGCTTCTGTACACAACAGCTCTTGACTCTTCATCTGCTTCTCCTTCTCACTAGGTGGGGTTCCTCCACTATGGACTGACAGATGGTCTATCCTGTGTTTTATCAATCAAAATCTGGTACTGCAAGCTCTTCACATGCAGAAAACTTCAGCTGAAGTCAACAGAAGTTCCACATTCAGGGTATGCCACATTGAGCCCAGAATTAGCTTCAAGAACTAGTGGTTGTGTGCAACATCTAAAATAATTAATATAATGTTCCTCTCAGTGTCGCTAGGTAAATGCTATGCAATTCCTAAGAGAGCTTATCTGTACCATTCCTCAGTGTCTGTGACTAAGTGGTCTACCATGCTGGGTCAACATGAGATATGGCATTGGCATATTTACATGTACAGATCTCAGCATTTTTACCATGCTGCATCAGTGGAAGACTATCCCCTGTCGACGCTATCTTCCATCTTTGAGGAAGGGGGACTAATTCAGGCTATGGGAGTGTGCTCTCCCATTGACTGAGTGGAGCTACACTACTCAACTGATGGTGCTGTATTGATGCTTATTGCTGCACAAGTGTGGATATATCCTGAGCTGGGTGACCTGGGCTACCAGTTCATTCTCAAAAACAAAAAAAACAAAACAAAACAAAAAAGCAGTTTCAGTCTATTCAAAACTATCTGGAAATATTATATGAATTCTTTGATTAGTTTTACCTAAGGTCGTCCCTACGGGGGTGCGACGTCTGGGCATGGCCTGTGACAGGGCCCCTGCACCCTCTCTCTGCTCTTAGGGGAGTAGTGCGGGTCGGTCTGAAGGCTGGGCTCCGCACTTCCACCCTGCCTCTAGGCCAGGCTCCCCAGTCTTCAAGGAGGAACAGGTGGCCCAGGGGAGAGGCAAGAGAGGGAAGGCCAGCCGCTGCACTGGCCCACTCTGCCCCTGGGCTAGCTGTTCCCCCTCCTGGGGGCTGGGCAAGCTGGCCTGGAGCAGAGGCCGGCTCTGCACGTTCCCACCCCACTCCCCCCTTCCTCACTGCCTTCAGCTTCATGCCAAAAGCAGCGGGGAAGTGGGGGGGAACAGCACAGCTATGGGGGGTCAGTGGTGTGGGCCCTGTGTTGCCCTGCTCACAACAGGACAGTGTGGGGCCCAGGAAACCACAGAGCCCAGGGCAATTGCCACTTTTGCCCCCCACCCCCAGATGGCCCTAGTTTTAGCCACCCCTTCCTGTGACTTAGATGACATCGATGGAATAGTCACTGGAGCAAGGACCTGAGTCTCACATTTTAGATGAGTGCTCTGACTACAGGATTATAGTCTCACTGGGTATGCCTACACTTAGAAGTTACTTCAAAATAGGAGGCTTATTTCAAAATAACCTTTCCCCATCCATGCATTCATTTTGTTATTTTAAGATAAGCATTTTTTTATTTCAAAATATTGTTTAAATCAAAATTATTATTTTGAAATAAGCCATTCTAAGCTGCAAAATAGGCTTATTTCTAAGTAACAGTTAGGGAACCCGCAGCGCTGGTTTCCCTGTCAGAGGGAGGGAACTCCTGCAGGGTTGCTTTCCCCAGCGACCAGCCAAGGAGCCCTGGAAAGGCTGCTTTCTCGGCCACCAGACCAGGAAATCCCTGTGGGGCTGCTTTCCCCGCCAGGGGCAGGGAACCCCCAGGCAGGCTGGTTTCACCACTGGGGGCAAGGAACCTCTCTCAGGCTTCTTTCTCCACCAGGGGCAGATTTTTCTGCCGGGAAAGAGAACCCCCAGTGAGCTGCTTTACCCGCTGGGGACAGGGAACTGCCAATGGGCTGGTTTCCCTGCTGGGGGAGGGAGTTCCCCGGGCTGGTTTCCCCACCAGCAGTCTGATCTGGCCCCAGCAGCCTCCTGTGCAGGCTGGGGGGCTAGGAGCTGGCTGAGAGCCAGATCGGTCTCAGAGCTGCTTACGACTCTCTGCAAGAAGCTCAGAGCCTGGTGTAAAATTGACCAGGTTCTCAGTTGCTTGCAGCACACCGCAAGCAGCTCCAGAGACTGATCTAGCCTCCAGCTGGCTCTTAGACCCCCAGCCTGCACAGGGGGCTGCTAGGGCCAGATCAGCCTGCTGATGGGGAAACCAGCGAAGGGGAATCCCTCCCCCAGTGGGGAAACCAGCCTGCCAGGGGTTCCATGCTCCAAGTGGGAAAATCTGCCCCAGGCGGGCAAAGGATCCCTCTGGGGATGCCCTGTCCCTGGTGGGGAAACCAGCCCGCTGGGGTATCCTCTCCCAATTTGAGTTAGAAAGTCTAATATAGAGTCTCTGAGTTGAAATAATAAAGCCTACTTTATTTTGAATTAGGAGTCTAGTGAAGACCTCTAATTCAAAATAATAACTATGATTTAAATTCTAAATAGTTATTTCAAAATAACTATTTTGAATTAATTTTGTCAGTATAGGCATAGTCACTCAGTCTCACTCTCTTTTCCTGCTCTAATGACTATTTATTTATTTTGAAATGGAAGAGATTCATGGGAGAGATGGAACATTCTGTGCCAGAGCACTCTTCAAAACTCAGTGGTTAGAACATTTCTGTACAATAAAAGGCTATGTCCACATGAGGCTTTTAATTCGAAACAACAAGGGTTGTTTTGAATTAAAAGTTGACATGTCCAGACGATGTTTCCTTATTTTGAAATAAAAAGCTCCCTTATTTCAAAATAAGCAAAATCCTTTTGATATAATTAAACCTTGTTATATATTGAAATGAGGGTTATTTCAAAACTGTGGTTTTGAAATAACCATGTCTGGCTGTCTTATATCAATATGTCACACATATCGATATAACACTTGACCGTCCTCCCAGGGTGCATAACTTATTTCAAAATAACTTAACTTGAAATAAGCCTCTACGTGTAGACATAGCCTAAGAGATGGAAGTTCAAATCGTTTTGGGAGAGATGAGTAGAACTGACCCCTAACCTACATGTGAGTGTTCCAGGTGTACCTGGCAACTTTATAAGTGGACTGCTCCTCTTTCATCAGTGATTGTTTTTTCAATCTAGCCCTTTAATAATGCCAGAATCAAACATTTCGGATCCAAAAGAATCAGTTATCTGCCTAGCGTTACTAAAGAAAAGTCCTCTCGCTTGTGAAATTTGTGTTTTGGGTAAGCAACACCAATCATAATTCTGAAGGTATCTGTAGAAGACAGGCCTCCCAGCCTGTGCTTTATTGCTGAAGTTTGTTCTCCATACCAATTTGTCTTTCACAGTGACACGTGTGAAATTATCTTTAGACCACATGCCCTAGATCAGGGGTCTCAAACACATGGCCCGGGGGCTGCATGCAGTCCCTAAAGCTATTTCCTGTGGCCTGCAACAACACTGTTCTTACTGATATTTGTAATATTGTTGTATGGAAAGGTTTCAGTGGTGTGACCCTCGGGCTAAGGTACTAGTCCTCATGCGGCCTTCATGGTGATTTGAGTTGGAGACCCCTGCTTTAGATGGCTTTTTCTGTTTAACTTAGGATATCAAGGTGTCAGTCATGGGTAGCACCATATCTTCAGGTCACATCACTTTGACATTCTTCCCTGAAGAAGACATTGTGGGGTACAGGGGATTCACTGAACATATTCCTACCCAGTGGTTCTCCCAGCACCATACCGACGCATTTGATTGCCACATATAAGGATCAGGAAGGGCAGGTCAGACCAGTGGCAGCCAGGGACAAGGTATTTTGGTACTAGGGGTGCACCATAGCAAGCAGCATGGAATGTGCGCCCCTCAATTAAGCAGTCAAACGGAACTGCTCAATATGGTGCCTGGGGCAAAGCCATGGTTGCCCTGCCCTAGTTATGGCCCTGGGTCAGACCCCTAGGAAAAAAGGAACGATGCCAAATCCAAAATGCCTCTCAGAACAGGGAAGAGCCTGCAGTGTTCCCATAGGCCAGCAGGTTCTTTAGGGATAATGATCTTGTCTTCACCTAAAGTCTTAGCTCAGACTTGATTAGTCCGAACTCAGTAGTTTGAATGTTAGCTCAAACTAAACACAATTTTCCAGTCTGAATTCACTTTTAGTTCAAGCTAGCTGCACTTTTTAAAATTCAAACTAACTTTTTAGTTCAAGCTAAAAAAGCACAGCTAGTTCAAACTTATTTAGTTCGAACTAGCATGTCTCCATTGGGCTACTTTGACCTAAATATGCAAATTAGTTTGAACTAAGCAGTTACTAAACTAGTTTGAACTTAGCTTTGCTTAGTTAGAATTAAAAATGTTTTTAGTTCGAACTAGGTGAAGGCTAGTGTAGAGAGAGTTCAAATTAGTTTGTACTAAGCTTGTTTAGTCTGAACTAATTTGCTAGTTTAGACATAGTATATGGTTCTGAAACTGAAAGTAAAACAGAAGCAAGGACATTTGCCATTCAAGTTAATCCTTAATTCTCTTTTAGCTGAAGTGGGTAGACCCACAACCAAAGAGCATTGATGACTATAGAAAGATTCCCGAGGGCTTCAGATCAGGCTCATAGAGCACTTTTTTTTTTTTTTTGGACATTGCTGAGAGTTAATGCTTTCTAGTTTTAATATTTTTTCTGGTTTTTATTAGCTTGTCCTGTCACATCTTCAGAATTCTTTAAATGGGGTTATTTCTGCAAATCCTTCTCATTCTCTCAGGAAGCTGGTGCTGCTTAATTTTAGCTATGGGCTTTCAACCACCAAATAATTCACACGGTGAAATTGTTCTCAGGGTCTGCCCTTCTGTGTTAATCCTGCATACTTGAAAGCTTTCACTTCATGCAATTCACTGAACAGCTGTAATGCTGGAAGGATCGTTTAGTTAGAAGTGCAAAATAAATAAATAGCAACCAAGCAGCCAAACAAACTCTTTGATTATGATGTTAATGTCAACGTGACAAATAGATTATATAAAAGAATTTAGCACTGATGTCTCCACTGCTATATTTTTACTATGCCTCTTTATATTAGTTTAAAAAGTAAGCATTCTTACTGCTTCTGTAGGAGAGCTATGAATTATTTAACCAAGGAATAATTATAGGACACATTATAGGGAAAACTGTCCATGAATCCAGCAAAAATGCATGTCCACCTGCCATCAGACACACAATCATCATTAATTTTAATGAGACGGGAGTAACCAGTGTGTCAGGAGCAGAATGTATCTACTTCTCAAAAACCTGCACTGTAGGCTTTGGGAATTTTATTAGTGCTCCTAATCAATAGTGGAGGCTGTAGTCAATATTAGTAGACCTCATAATCATCATTAATTGAAATTTCTCATCCTGCAGTTTGCATAACAAAGCAGCTAGTGCCTTAATGAAGAAAGAAATTTCATTCTATGTAACAGCTTCCTGACCTCCTACAATGTTCTCATGGACTAATGTGACTGAAAGGAATGGTCCAGCCACTGTGCTCTAAGCTCCTCTCACACCCCAAGGTCACCCCCCCACACTTTTACTTTAGGGTATTATAGTGTAGATTAACTGACCTTCTTGACTAATTCCTTGAAAATAAGGATCTAAATTAAACATTAAAATTGTGGTGAGAAAGCTATATAATACAATGTAGAGGGGGAAAATAGTCTGGCTTACAAGAATTAAGTTTAAGTATTTGGTGAGATAAATCTTACAAGGAAATATTCTTAAAACTGTGCAATGAAGGCAGCAAAGTTGTTAATCTGTATAAAATATTTTAGATGAAAGTTCAAAATCCTGATTTTAAAGCTTGTATTGATTTAACAAAGAGAGCTTTAGGAGTTTAGCATTTGAAAAAAAATGGCATAGCTAAAACTATAAAAATCTCTGGATAGTTGCTTGAAAGCTAAGATGATTGAAGCTCGCAATTGTTCTGTCTTGCAATATGATACCATCTGCAGAAAAGTATCTGAAGGAAACCATGAGATAACAATTTTAGTACAGTAATGAGGAAGGCCATGAAAAAATTGCTGGGGAAAATTGTGGGATTAAGGCCCATTTGCTGTAGAGAAATTGCTGAGAAATTGCAGAGAAAAGGTAGGCATATTGTCAGATATTTGTTTCCACAAATAAGTCATTTTAAAAAATCTGGCAAAAAAAGAACATTTACTGATTATAAAAGACAGAAAAATGAACTATCCTAAACTTATCCTAAGAGAATTTCTCCTTCCAAAACTTCCTGCTTGCAAGGCTCTTGAAGAAAATACTTAGAATAGCCCAGTTTTACTTAAACCTTTGTTTTCCTGTGTTGTGACTGTAATGGAACAAGAATTGTTTTATCCCCCCACTGTGGTCCAGTTATTTATCAATTAATTATTATTATAGGACCTAAAAACCCATGACCAGGACGGACCATCCTGTGCTAACCACTGTGCAAAAAACAGAATAAAAAAATGCCTTTTTTTTCTTTTCCTGTCTTCCCATTAGATCCAGCCCTCCCCCCTTTATGTTTCTCTCGCCTTTCTATCCCTCTGTTCTCCTTTCTTCTCCTTCTTCCTCACTGTCTCTATCATCCCTTCCCTCATCTCATATAAGCAAAGCAGTACTGCTATTAGTCTCCCTTCCCATCACCCTGTTACATTTTCCCAAGTGATTCTCTGTTAACATTGTCTTCCTCTGGAAATAAGATCTAAGATGGTGACACTGTGAAGGGGCAGATATTACATGGTTCAGTCAGGAACGTACTGCTTTCTGCAACATTTCCATTTTCAATTGGCTACTGGAAATCTTTAGGTTTAACACTTAGCTGCACACTCAAACTCATCCCCAAGAATACACTCAAAGATCGGGGTGGGTGGCTGGTTGGATATTTTACATCTGATCGAACATATACCTACAGCTCTTAGTGCTCACTCTTAGCGCTGTTACTGTTTCCCCCAACATCTGTTAAAATATATTGTAAATAAATAGATGAGAAAAACTGAGAACAAAATGATGGTGACAATCTCAGTCCCTCACTGGGGTTTCTTGGCTCTTTCCTTGCTTTGGAAAGAAGAGCCTGTGGCAGCCTTCCTGTCTCTTCAGAGATGGCCTGTTGCACTTCTTGATGGGCAGTTTCTTGACATTCTTGTTCAGTGTTAGGGAAGAGAAACAAGCTGGCAGTGGCTCAAATATACATTAAACACAACAAACAAGGAATTTGGTGGCACTTCTAAAGGCTAACAAATTTATTTATTGCATGAGCTTTTGCTGGAGAGAATCCCACTTAATCAGATGCTTGAAGATATTCTTCAAGAGCCTGATGAAGTGGGATTCTCTCCCACAAAGCCTTATGTGATAAATAAATTCACTAATCTCCAAAAGTGCTCCCAGACTCCTTGTTTGTTTTGCTGGACTAGACTAAGGCTATGTTCACACACACGGGGTTATTTCGATACAAGTTGTTTCAAAACAACTGGTATCAAAATAACCCCCTGTGTGTGAACGTAGCCATAATCTGCTGGCAAAAAAACAAGATGATTCAATCGATTTTTTCTTGTAATTTTAAGTTTTGACAGTGAATTTAGATCTTTAACTTGTTTGTTTGTTTGTTTGTTTGTTTGGTTTTTTTTGCCTTCCCATTCAAATTTTTTGTCACAAAAGGCGAAGTGAGATAAAATTGCAGTGGCTGATAGACATCTGAAAAAAGAAAGCAAGGCATTGAACTAGATGTGGTTTTCTGTACTGAAAAAACTGATTGTTCTTATTTCCAAGAACAAAGACTAAGCTGCAGAGGCGGCCTGAGGCAATTGGGGGCCCGATGCTAAGGCCCTTATTGGGCCCCCAGAGGCCGCCAATGCACCCTCACCAGGGCCCCGGGCCCTGGGCCCACACTGGCACCCTAACCGCTCACCCCACAATGCCAGCTCCCATGGGGAAGTGGGGGAGGGCCATGGACCGCCAGGCCCAGAGGCTTCACCGTCCACCTGCCCACCCGGCCTCTCTGCAGCAGGGGTGAAGTAGTGCATCCTCCCTACCTGCAGTCAGCTGCACCTCCCTGGATGGAAGAGAGCAGCCGGCGCGGTACTGCAGCTTCCCAGGAGTGGGGCCCTATGGAGAGGCCCACTCGGAAGAGTTTGGGCTGCTTTGCCCTCAGCCACCCCAGGCCTGAATAGAGGCTGCCTCACCCCCAGACCCTGGATCAGGTCTGATCGGGCCTGGGGTGGCCAGGGCCGAAGCGGTCCAAACTCTTTGGAAACGGTTGCTTCAGGGCCCTGCCCCCTTAAGCTGCAGCTCTGTGCCAGCCACTCTCCTCCTTCCCCCCTGGGGAGGTGCGGTGTACGCAGGGAGCACTGCTCTGCCCCCACGGCCGCCCCGGGGGGGGGGGGGGGGGCCAGCGCGTCTTCTGGCCCTGGCAGTCCACAGCCCCCATTCCCTCACCACCCCATGAGTGCAAGGGTAAGTGAAGCAGGCGACCGCTACGAGGCTCCCTTACTGCTTGGGGCCCTAGGCAGCCGCCTGCTTCACTTACCCCCAAAAGCTGCCTCTCTTAAGCTGGCAGTAAATATGATAGTCTTGCATGCAAAGTTTGGTTTAATTCACGTCATTTTCATGCTAGGCTCAACAGTCATGGATGTAAATCTGAAAGCAGAACTTCAATTCCTACCCACTGTTTATCCTACAGTGGAATACATGGAAAGTTTCTGGCTTTATTAGTGAATATTAATGGACCTGGTTGAAAATTTTCATTGAAACAGATTTTCAAAGGAACAATTGTTTGTTTGGTTTTTTTTTGTTTTTTTGTTTTTTGACTAAATGAGATCTTTTGCTCAAAATCTCTGCTTTGTGCAGAAAAATTATATTTTTTGTCAAAAAGCAAAATGTTCTGAAACTGAAATATTTTATTTTAAAATTGAAATATTTTGATTTGGCAATGCAGCCACCATAGCTTGTGGGCATTGTAGTTCAGTTGCCTCATTCTTCCATTCTCCTGTTTGGGCTAGGCTCCCTTTCTGAACAATATCTCCCATGATGCACCAGGACCATGTATGAAACCCTCTCTTCTCTATTAAAGAGGGAGACCATGAAGCATGATGGGGGATGTAGTCCAGTCAGAGAGACTGGTTTATAAAAGAGGATGATAGCAATGTAGTGCAACAACTATAACTCCCCTAAGTGACTGTGGAAGCATTTCTAAACTAAATAATTTTGGATTTTAGACAAAATATTTTGATTTTCAACTGATTTTTGTTTAATTTTAGCTCAAAATTGTTCAATATTCAAAGTTTCGTTGGAAAATTTAACTTTTCATCTAGGGGAAAAAAGTCTAAATTTTCCTCTGGAGAAAAAACCTAAAGTTTCCATGAGAAAACGAAAAGATTTTTGAGAGAAGAGACAGAAACAATAAGCAGGAAAAATCACTAAAAGGCTGTGTGAGCATGAGTCTTTTAAGACACTGTTATGAAGGAGCTCTAGGGGTCTATTTGTTCACTAGTGCCTATTTAAAGTGATCACCCTGACTTTAATGTTATCCCATCATGGTAACCTTAGAACAAGAAGAAATTCTGAGACAACCTTCTCCAACCATTACACAGATTTAGTAGTAGTAAGACTATAAAATACTAATATTTTTGTGGACTGTCTGAGACAGCATTGTGGGATGGATGGGAAAAGATTACCTCAAAGATTCTGGGGCAAATTTAAGGTTGTTTGGATACATTTTGAGTATTCTTAGATCTTCTGAAGGAATATGGATCATTTTGTTTTTATCCAAATCGTAATCTTAACTTGAAACTACCAAATGTAAGTTTGGGTTTATCGAGAAAATAAAAGGTATGATAAAAGAAGAAATGTAAATTTCCCTTTAACCTTAAATCCAGGTTCTTCAGGAATTTTGCCTGAGAATTTCCTTAGGTTATAAAACATCTTTAATATATGATCCATAAAGTTAAGCATATGTGTAAATCTTTACAGGATCTTGAGTGAAGTGTAAAACAAAGGTCAATAAAAGGATACAATAGACAGGCGGGGAGAGCATCAGTTAGCAGTGGGACAATTCTGACTGCTGTAATAAACAATAGTCACCACACAGCCAACCTCTTTTACTCTGACCTTCTGATACACAGCTCTCTTCACCTTTCAGACTTTTCAGGTCAGTGCTATACTGCTACAGATTTATTGCATTGTGTCAGGAATCTATACATGCACAAAATTCATCTTCCTTTGCCTTTCTTTCACTGCACTCACTCTACTTTTCATTATGCTTTATCCCAGCTGTAGTCTTAATGCAAGATTTTGCTGCCTGGTGCAGGACACCCAAAGACAGAATTTGTCTCCCTGGCTGAATGTTTGTGATTTTTAGCAGAGCTTTTTAAGGAATCATTTGATTTATTTGCGGTTTGTCTTGTTATAAACTGGGCATTGAACTAACTAACCTCCTGAGGTCCCTTTCCACCTAACATTGTGAATCTCTATTTAATATACATCACATTATGAAATTATCAGAATTGGGTGTAAAGAGAGAAGTGTCATTCATAGAGCTTCTGGAAAGATTTAAAAAAAATAGTTTCCACATTCTACTGTAAATATCAATTAGCAGTGCACTGATTTTCACTCTTGGTCAAAGTTACGTTAGTACTGGATCGGGATTTCTCACTATAGCTTTACATTTTTTAAAGTATTTACTAAAAATTCAAAAATGTATTTACTTTAAAAATAAACCCTGACACATTGTTTTTAAAAAGACCAGGAAAGCACAGCATGTAACTGATTTTATGGCTGTGTTCCTCCAAGCAGAGAATGTGAATACTAGCTATGAATGTGCATTCATCAGTCGTGTGCCTAGTGACAAAGGTATCCAGTGTTAGAAGCAGAAACTGTATTTTGCTGTAATGGGGGGAAAAGAAAAAAAAAGAGTAGCCAGCATCTCTTCATTGATTGTGCAGCAGAGAAGTAACATGTCTGAAACATTCATTCAGAAATGTTATCCATGCTTTTTTCATATCATACTGTTATTTTCATGGTTTGAAAAAGAAAAATTCTGGGAGAAGGGGTGGAGAATAAGATTGTAGGGAGATTAGATGCCTCAGGGAGAGATTTTGAATTGGTCACCTGTTTGCATCTGTAGCAGCTCATCAGTACCTCTCACACTTACTTCTAGTTGATGGCAGTTTTGTGATTTATGTTGAGGGAGCTGGTGGTGTCAGTCTAATTTCTAGGAATCTAACCTCTCAGCTGGCATCAACTAATACCAACACTAATCAGACCAAAGACTGGACAGGTGTGAGACTTCTGCTTTTCTTCATGCTCCCAGCAGGACTGGAGATACCATGACAGCACCTGTGAAAGAAAGCAAGAGGATCTGATAATGTTCAATCTACTTGGCTAACCATCTTGAAGTGCAGAGTGGCTGGGCTTCTAAAGGCTACTATCTCACAATACTCCCCTTGAACAAAATGTATATCAAGGCAAAGAGGATGGAAGGGGAAAACACTCATAGCAGCATCATGGGCTTGTTGGGGCCAAGTTTTCTCTGTTATTTTGTTTTTCAGGGACTATGATGGCCCTCAGGCTTACTGAAGACCATCCTTGTAAGATTTGAATGTGGATGTTATAGGGACCAGTTTTACTTGCTTTGAGACCACAGGGATCAGAAAAAACAAACAAGGAGTCCTGTGGCACTTAAAGGCTAACAAATTTATTTTCTCTGAATCTGCACAAGTTGTTTCATTAAGCTGATGGATGTCCACTTCAAATGGCTGTATTCAGTGCCTTGCATGTTGACAAGTTCCAAAGGAGTAGCCATGTTTGTCTAGTTCAGCAAAACAAGGAGTCCTGTTCTTGACTGTTTTGCTGAACTACACTAACACAGCTACCCCACTGAAAGGATCAGAAAGTTAACAACAGTGTAAATGAGGGAATTTGTAGATCAGCAGCAAACCTTGAACAAATAGATTAAATAGGATGATGACGTAAAAAGGATATTTCCCTAGCTCCCTATGCTTTCACAATAATAGTTTAGAAAAGGGAGAGGGCATAAAAGGGTTCTAACCATCTTGGATCTGCTAGATTACCCATAGACCATACCCCCATTCCAGCAAAAGGAAAGAATAAGGAATAGGTTCATCAAAAGCCCCATAGTGAATTTCTTTTCCATCTCCCTACAACAATAAAATCTTTTTTTGTGTGTGTGTGGTAGATTTGGATCAATATTTTTGTAAATGTAGAAAGGATATTAAACAACTTTACTGAGATGGAAATCTATAGCAGGGATGTAGTGTGCTGTACCTGGTCCTTTCAGACTATCTATTGATGGTCTCACAGTCCTATCACACCCCACCTCAAAAAAAGGAGCAGTGAAGATGAGTTCTTAAGGCTTGCTTAGAAAGGCTGCAGGGAAACAGCCAGTCAGGGCACAGCAAGGCTCAGTTAAAAGGAGTTGCAGTGGTGGACCAAGTTAGTTGCTGGCTGGGACCAGAAGGGTGAGGAAATATACTGAAAGACTGTGAAACTCTCCAAATGAGGCAACCTGTGGGAGACCCTGCTCAAGAAAGAAGAGCCAGGGAACCCAAGAACCATAACCATGGGATAAGGGTTAAGAGGAAGGGACAATGTAAGAAGTGGTCTAGGGAACAGCAGCAGTAACTATTAAAGAAAGCAGCATGTGGCTGCTCTTTGCAGGTCCCTTGGTTTGGATTCTGAGTAGTGGGCAGGCTGGGTCCCCAAGAAGGAGGACATGTTTACTGTAGAACTCCAAGCACATGACTGAAATTTAAAGGGCTCAAGGATAGATCTGAAGACTCTGCAGAGAGCTAATAACTTTAAGAAGGCCCAGGAACTGGGTTTTGTGGACCTCTTATTCCTGAAGGGATTTATTTGTGCATAGAGACTACCTGTGACTTACTTGGAGGACTGGGTCACTAAAGACCAACCTGATGAGATAAACAGCACCAGAAGCGAGGGAGATAGAACAGGTTCACACTCACCTGACCAGAGGTACCCATAGGGGTGAGTGTCCCTTATCATGAAGGGTAACACAGAAACTGCAGATACCAGGAATCTGATCCTTCTCTCCTGTTGATGTAAATCAAGAGCATTTCCATGGGAACAAATGGAGTTCTATGAACATAAGACCAGTGTGAGAGCAGAATGAACCCCATGTATGTGTAGCTCATTATTAATTTCACTTAATAGTGCCTGTGATCTTACCAGGACATTAACAGCTGATGTGTGAGTCCTGTGTTTAAGCGGAGTTGTTATTAATACCTAAAAAGGTGGCTTCTTTGTGTGGCAAAGAAGTCAAGACAAGATGATAAGAAGTGGCAAGAGCAACTCTATGAGTGGGAACTTTCACAACCAGACAGTAGTTGAAATAGCATTTGAGTGGCTCATGTGAGGAGAAAGACTGAAGCCAGAAAATAGGAAAGATCTGCTTTCTGGAATTAGCATAATAGCTACATAATATACTACAGGGCTCAGGTAAGTTGACTTAATAAGGTCAACTTAAAATTAGTGAAGGCCCATTTCTTTGTCAACTTTATGAAGTCGACTTAAATGGCTCTAATGCACTAAGTCAACTTTATTAAGTCAACTTTAATGGGCACATTGTGTTAAGTCGACTTAATAAAGTCAAATTAACCCTTAAACTCGACTTTAAGTGCAGGAGTTAAGTTGACTTAAGCAAGTGCTTACGTCAACTTAATGAACTCCAAATGTGGCCAGGGAGTTACTTAAGTTGACTTAAGCCTGCTTAAGTCAGCTTGTTTCCAGTGTAGACATACCCATAGTGCTCAAGGCCAGAAGAGACTACAGTATTTAATCTGACATTCTAAATATCGCAGGTGACCAGCACTGTACAGCACGCTCTAAACCCAAGAAATTGACATCATACCAATGTGTTACAGCACACAGGAGATTAGACTATTATGTGCCATAGGCAGAGAATAGGAGAGACAGAAGCACATTAGTGTTCAGGGCCTACAGAAGCAAGGGATTCTTTCTTGGGTGTGTGATGAGTCTTGCCCACATACTCAGGGTTTAACTGATCATTATGCTGGAGTCAGGAAGGAATTTTCCCTCAGGGTAGATTAACAAAGGGCAGGGGTATTTCACTTCCTTCTGTAGCATGGGGCATGACTCAATTGCTGGTGGATTCTCAGTAGCTTAAATTCTTAAAATCATGATTTGAGAACTTTAATAACTTAGTCATAGGTTAGAGGTTTATTGTAGGAGAGGCCGGATGAGGTTCTATAGCCTGTAATGTGCAGATCAGTCTAGATGATCACATTGGTCCCTTTTGACCTTAGAGTTCTTTTGCTACCTGTCCCTGTTTCTCAGTTCCTCAGTTTATCTGAGCATTAGGAGTCTTACAAAGGCAGGACTTCTAGCATCAGAAGAGTAAGAAACACCTAGAAGCCAATTAAATGACACCAATGACAGACTTCAAAGAGGCAGGCTAATCCAGTGCTTCTTGTCCAGAAAGATGATCATGACTGTTGGAATGAAAGTAACAAAATATGAAGAGACTCTCAGAGCCTTCCTAATAAGGTAATTCTGAATTAAACAAAAACAGAGAACAAAATCCAGTTGTTTATGTACAGCATGTCATGGGGTAGGCTCTCCCCCCCCCCCGTTTCTCAGCCATCTCTGCTCCTTAGCCAAACCCAAAGAGACTCACCACAGACCATGTTCAGTGCAAACCACATGCTCATTTATTTACAAAGGTTATAGCCCTACTCCCAGTTTGTGCCCCCAAATGCTCTCAAGACTTGAAGGCTCAGGGTTCTACTCCTCCAACATGTTGCCAAAGACCCTGTTCTACCTTGCTACCTTGCATACCTGCCTGCCATAATCAGTTCCCAACTGCTGTCTGCCTAGCCTTACATCTTGTCAATTTTAAAAGGGATAGCCATGTTGGTCTAGTCCAGTGAAAAAACAACAAGGAGTTGTGTGGCACTTTAAGACTAACAGATTTATTTTTTGCATGAGCTTTCGTGGGAGAAGATCCCACTTCCTCAGATGCTTCGAAGAGGAAGTGG